>VDFB02142868.1:0-73831 GCA_007258455.2 Sequoia sempervirens
TTTTTTCCTGAAATTTAAGTAATACTGCATTGAAATTTCAAATTTTCACCAAATAGATTTTGTTTTTAAAAAAATAAACCTAGTAGTTTAGAAACTACATTCAATTTCCCATAGATTCTATTCTTACATGTTTTTGAAATAATATAGATAACTTATTTAAATTTTTACGTCAAGTTGCCTAACTCTGATTTTTCTGAATTTTCATTGCCACTTAAGGGCTTGTTTGGCCCATCATGATCCTGCACATACCCCCTATAGATTTTTTCCATGTGGAACACCTTCCCTATTGTACAGTGGGCTCCACCATGCCTTAAGAGCTTCAATATCATCCATGTATCATCATCTCATTGTCCCGCATGGGTCTACTTAGACTTGATCAACAATTATAGGATGGCAAAAAATGACCCAGATCAAACCTGTAGATTTCAACTTGCTCACCCTTTAAGCCTCCAAGACTACGTCCATGTGATTAACATCTTTTCTTGATTAACGACCAAGATTAAAACATCTTGATCACTTTTTACCATGTGCGCTATAAGTTCCTTTAGTAGCTCACCCTTTATCACCTCCATGATCACCAAAAATATTTTAGTGAAGTATTTCTTCCATGTAATAGTCCATTTGAACATTACAGATTGTGCCACATGGAAGCTGCCCACTTCCCTACAAAGAATCAAAATCCTCATGTGGGTCCGCCGCGAGCTAGTGGGGAATGACTAAGATTTGATCAACACATTACATGGGAGTTGTTGGATCTTCAATCCTTTTATTAATGTTGCCTTTGAAACTTGTAGGCCCCATCACATGAATGGACACATGACACACACCCGCTGCCCTATATAGGTTTTTACTTGAATATTTTAATGGTACAGGCTAGCAGGGAGCCAATAGAATGCAAGCTATGGAACCTACTGACCATGACTTAATGGTTTTAAATGCACATGAAACTAAATGAAACTTAAGAAGGGGACTTTACTAGGTCGACAAAAAAATAGACTTAGATTATTTCAAACCTAAGATTTAGACATAGGATAAAGGTTTAATATTTCAAGCCCACATAACATTAGACATAGGTAAATATTTCAAGTAGGATGATGACCGGTTTAGCTAGGAAACGAGGCCAATTTATGAACAAAGCCAATGACATAAGAAATGACTTAAATGGCCAGGAACGTGCATAAGCAAGTCAATGACTAAATCGAAGATAAAGCTAAGGGTTTAAAGAGGGTTTTAACTCTATGGTAAACACCCTAACAGATACAAATGAAAACCTTAGCTATCTAGATATGACCATTAAACTCAATATCTTTAAAGAATAACAACATGACACCATGAAAATTTGGAAAAGGTGTTATCATTTCCTAACTTTTTTTTCTAAATTTTCATTACCACTTAAGGGCCTAGTTTAGACCTGCATGATCTTGTACTGACCTCCATACTTGGCCATACAATTGTACGGTGCATCAGTCACCATCTATAACATTAAGTACAATCAACATCTATTTTGGCATATCCTTGTACCTTCCTATGCCAGCCTTACATCATCATTTTCATACTTGGCTTGGTCTACATACATGTCAAATCTATCTACATGAAGACACTATTATCAATACATTTTGGTAGTATTTATATTATTAAATGTTTTTTAAAAGGGACAAGGAATTATTTTACACTAAAAGTTTATTTTCACATTCAGGATTTCAGGGAGGCCGACCCATGGTCCTATGACCCATTGGCGCAGGGGGGAGGGGCATCTTGCCTCAAGCCACCCACGTGCCCCTTGCACACCACTCACCAACGACGGGGTGGTTGTGCCTTTTTAAAAATTGATAGTGTTGTAGGCGGTCCTATGGGTGACCAAGGGCCTCAATTTTTAGCCCCAGAGGCCCTCCATTTAGTTTGCAAATGGCCTCATATAGGCCTTTTTTCATTTTATCATAATTACAACCTAGGTGGGAATTTTTTTCAAATGAGATATTGTTGAAAAGCTGGCACTGTGAGTTTTGTAGTGGTGGAGACTATTTTGCATTATTTTTCTATTTTTTGACATTTAATATTGGTTGAAGTTAGATCTTCATTTTTGTCTCCCAAGCTCATAATTGTTTTCCACAATCTCCAATTTTCATGATTCTTTTAGCATTGGAAAGGTATTGAGGAGCTCTATATTATCATCCATGCAATTTTTCTTGTATATGTATTAGGTTGATTGTTATTTTATATTTTCCCCAAATGGTTTTCTAGAGGTTACTTGGATTTTGTGATAGCTGGGAGGGTGTAATTTTGATCTCTACACTTCATTTTAGTTCCAAATCATTTCTCAATTGACAATTACTTCATAGATTCTACCTAGGTTGTACCAATTTGTGAGTTTTCCAATGTTCCTTAGCACTGGGTCTGTTGTTGTTTATCATGATTCTGACTTGAGTCCTTGAGTGAATATAATATGGTTTCTAGCATCAAAATTATCTTTCCTTTGCTTGTCGAATTAAAGATTCTAGTTTTACTCCACAATTGTGCTTTTATTGCATCTTTGTAGCAGGTTATCTCATTATGCGGGGTTATATGGTCTCTCTTTTCATCCTCTGTGTGGATGGATATTGATTAGATTTGTGATGGATCATTCCATTGAGGGGGGCTAAATGGTCTCTTCGTTGCCTCTCTTATGTGGGGAATTTTTCCTCGAATGGGGTTTTGTCCCTCTCATGCATCATTAAGAGTATTTTGTATTTCATCTTTTTGGGGAGGAGTTTTGTACTACTAGATTTTCTCCTTTTCTCCATTTGCGATAGATTTCATTTTCATATGTACATGGGTACCTAACATGGCCTTGTAGCTAGGACCCATCTTTGTGTCATTTACATAAGTACTCCCTAAGTTGTACTTAAGGGGGTGTTGGTGTAAATAGGTGTTTTACCTATCTAGGTCCTATTTACATGTTAAGTCCACTTAGGTCCTAAGAAGGAATCTTTCTATTTAAGAATTAGTCGTCACTTATCTTATCTAGTTGGAATTTATTTAATGCTTTTGACCTAGTTTATTATGAATTAGTTGTCTCATACAATAGGATTAAGCCACTTGTCATGATCTTGTCTAATCCTATTCCTCACCTTTCCTATATAAGCAAGGCATCATATGTACATTCATGTATTCAGTGTGGCTACTATTTTGGCATTCTTGCATCCTTAATCATAGCACAATATTTTTACCATCTCTCTTGTTGAAGTTATTTTGTCTTGTAGGGGATCCTATGGTGTTGAGTATTTCACCATAAACTCCTATACATTTTGAGTTTGTTTGACAATGGCATGCCCTAGAAATTTTGTATCTCAAGTGTTCATTATATTTTTTTTAGAAATAAAATACATATTACTGTGTAAATAAATTTATATATTCACATTGCTCTTAAAAAGATATTTTTTTTACAAATTATATTTCATTTTAAGTCCATATGAAAAGTGTTAAGATTAAGGTGACATTTTTTAATTTCATATGAAAATGTTAGGATTAAGGTTTCATTTACCTTGCAATACTATGTCTATTTTTTGTATCTTCAACACTATTTGAAAGTTCCCTTGGATGCCTAAAGTGCAATTAAAAATAGTTTGTAATCAATATTCCCTGAGAATCTTATCTTTGGTTGTTATATGCATTCATAAAGAAGGTGGAGTTAGCAAAATTGGTTATATTATTTTATAGAAAAATTATTAAATTGAGCATGAGAATTGAGCATAGGAGTGTCTTGTATATTTTTGGTGGGTCCCATATGTGCTGGATGATGATTTTAGATGCCTACCTTGGAATATAGGTAATTATCGAGTAATTACGAATCAAAAATACCATCTATTATTCATATAGAGGTTATTTTTTCTATTCATGGATCATTGGGAGTTACATTTACTATTCTTGAAAGACCCGAGTCTTCATTTTAGATATGGGATTTGTTTTATATTACTATAATTTGATGGTACAATTTATTTATCTATAAATTGGAGGTATTCAAACTAGTTGTTTTATAGGTACATATATAAACTAATAGAGTTCTATTAGAGTGAATATAATGTTAGTATTAGATGTATCTCTTTGTTGAATATTAATACATACTTATCCTCTTTCTCATATACAGTTTTTTCACAAAAGGGCTTCTCCACATAAATCTCGTGTTCATATGATTTTATAATTTTTTTCTTACTATTAATTTTATGCAATTACATAATCATCATATGGTAATTCTTGAATAGAAAATTAGATTCAAAACTTGCATACACTTGTACGATATTTTATTGCAATAGTTTCACCTTGCTTCTCAATATTTGACATTAGAGCTAAGAATTTTGTATAGAGAGGGATTCCTTTCTATTAAGTGTCGAATATTTTTTGTTTGCATTGTGATCTTTTGGATTGTGCAATTTTACAAATGTGTGGAAAGGATTGAAAATAATGGCTTCTACTTTTTGTATGGATATTGAGAAATTTAATGGTACCAATTATGAGATGTGAAATTTGAAGATAGAAGATCTACTTGAAGAAAGACATTATTGATTGCTTGTTTCAAAAGAAAATAAGCCATTGGATCAATTGAAACTAGATAAGAAGGCCTAATGGACCATTTCGTTGTGCTTGGAGATTTTTCCTCTTGAATATTTCTAAGGAGACCACTACATTCAATTTGTGGAAGGTTTTATGTTATCTATCAAACCAACAATCTTATTGACAAGTTGAATATTAAAATATGGTTGTGTTTACTAAACAATGAAATATGGTGATTCTATAGTAGGCCATTTAAACATGTTTATTTTGATTCTAATTAAAATTTCTTCTATAGATGTTGAGTTGGAAGACAAAGATAAATACATCTTATTACTTTTCTCTTTACCAATTACTAGGGAAAATCTAAATGTTGTGATAAGTGGTAGTGATGCAAAGCCAAAAATGGACAATCTTATTGCTACTTGTATTTCAAAAGAGATGAGAAGGAAATCTATTAACAAAATCTCAAAAGACACTTTATATGTACAAGGACGGTCAAAAGAAAAGGTTGAAGTAATATATGTAGAACTAATTTTGATGCACTTATTTATATTTACACAATTTTAAGTGTGATGTAAGAGAATCATTATTATATTGAAGAATAGTTGAGTTTTATGCTTGATATAGACTTGGCTAAATTACTATACTATATTTTTTACTCAAAAGAGTTTTGTAAGGTGAAAATACTACATATTGTCTTTTATTTCTATTTATTGTTATTATTTATTTCAGGTCATATATGTAGTACTTTTTTGTACACATTTATTGGTTTTTTTTGTAATTTTTTTTTACAAACTAATATATTGAGATAGGATAATTGTAAACATAACTTCCATTAATAGCATATTGATTCACTACCTTTACTACTTTGATACTATTGGTGACTTCTCTCTTTCCCTAGGCTCAAATAGTTACATCTCTTGTACACATGAATCCTTTTGGAATTCCCATCTCCAACATCTTTCTCAATATCCACTATGCTTCTATTCTTCATATTTATAAGCAATCAAATTAAGACTCTAAGAATTCTCCACAATCAATCTACTTACAATTTACCTCCTAATGAATTGAGGGGAGATGGTGATAGGTTCTTGTCTTCTAATGGCGATGGGTGCCCACAATCTATAACAGGTTGTGGGTCCCTATACTTCTCTGATCTCTCTTTGTTGTGTGTGAGCCGGTGTTGTGCGTGGGTGTTGTGGGTGCGTGAGAGGGTGTGGTGAGCTTAGTCTGGGGTTGGTGCAAGTGATTTGTGTGTAGTTTCTAGGGTTGGTGTGGGTGTTTTGTGTGCAACATCTGGGTTTGGTGCAGGAGAAGTGTGCGGAGAAGGGGTTTGGTGCTAGTGAAGCGTGTAGGGTGGGGTGGAATCAGGGTGGAATCGGTGTCTGGACAACATGTGGGGTTTGGTGTTGGGTGAAACTAGAGTTGGGTGTTTGGTGTGGTGGAATGGCAGGGGATTCCCAAAGCTTGGTGCTTACTGGTGTGAAGTTGTCTCATGGTTTTTTTGTGGACATGTATGCACAAATGACAGATTCCTCGTTTGTGGGTGAGAGCTCTAAGCTAAAGAAAGTGAATGGTTGTTTACCGCGGAGTCATGATCGTCCAGTCCTAGTTATTTCCCCAGAATCAGTACAAGAGTATATTTCTTATTGGATCCAACATGTTCTGATTTGTAAGTTCCAGGGTATTCGTATCCCTCTTTTAGCTTTGGAGTCTTGGATTCGTCGGTCCTGACAGGTTGAAGGTGATTTTGATAATTTGGTGTTTGCGATTGGCTATTTCATGGTGTAATTTTCTTGCATTTCAGATCGTAATCAATTTTTTGAGGGAAGGCCATATTTTTACAATCATGTTGGCTTGTTCATGAAGCCCTGGCATGGAGGATTGAATGCAGCAGATGATCTGCCTTCACAGGTTCTTGTCTGGGTCTCTCTGCCATGGCTGTTGTTGGAGTTTTGGAGGGAGGATATTCTAAACCAGATTGTTGCTTTGTTGGGGAAGCTGGTTGCCATCGCTCAAAATAATTTAGATAATAAGGTATTCTCTTATGCTCGTATTTGTGTTGAAATTGACTTAAATAATCCTTTTCTGGATTCTTTGGAAATTTGTCTTGGCTTTTCCTCATGGGTTCAATAGTTTGATTATGAGTCCCTTCCTGTTTTATGTCATTTTTGTCATGAGTATGGACACCTTCAATGCTAATGTCCTTGGGCACCCAAAGTGGCTGGGGTTCTTCTCCTCCTTCATCAGGGCCTTTAGTGGAGAAGGGAGATAAAGGAAAGGATCCTATGGTTGAGGGTGTGCCCGATAAGGATGGATTTATTCCTTTTAAGTTGAGGGATAAAGGGAGGGGTCAAAAGTGGGCCTATAAGGATAGGTAGAGTGATCAGGGGTTCAATCATTTTGAGGTCTTGGAAAATCAGGCCTTGGAGGAAGGGATTCCTGGTGGGATTTCTTATGGGGCCACTGATATTGATATAGGGCTGGAGTAGGCAATTGTTGTTAAGGATAATTCTTTTGCTTTGGAGCAAGGGAATTTTGGGGTTCTTGGTTCCTATATAGGTTTGCACAATGATATTGTATTAGCAGATTTAGCTAAGGAGGTGTTGAATTCAGGTAAAGGATGGGGATTGTCTCCAGTTTTGGGGGTGCAACAATGTCGTCTCAAGAAGGGTCATTTTGACAATTCCTCTAAAGTTGGTCGTAAGAAGGATGTGGACAAGATTAAATATACTAGGGATTTGTTGGTGGAATCTGGGTCATTGATGCCCACTTCTCTCAACCTTCCTCATGATTATTCTTTCATGGAATGCAAGGGGGTTGAATAACACCTCCCATCAAAAGGCTATTCAATATTTGATTGCGGTTCATTCTCCAGATATCTTTTGTGTTCAAGAGACTAAGCTTTGAGTGGACTTCATGCTTCAGTATGCTCCTCGTATTTGGTGCTCTAGTTAGTGTTAATGTATAGGTTCTAGGGGAAACTCTGGAGGTTTGGCTCTTTTCTAGGATCCTCATAAGATTGTTCCTCGCTGGTGGATTTCTAGCCATTCCTCTATTTATGTGGTGGCTTCTGTTTTGGAATCTGGTGAGACTATTTTGGTCACTAATGTTTATGCTCTGATTGATATCCATGGTAAAATCTAGCTTTAGAACCATATTTGGTATGTTAGGTCTTGTGCACCTTATCATCCTTGGATCTTAGCTAGTGATTTCAATTATTTGTTGTGTTTGGAGGAGAAAAGAGAGGGGTTGCATAGGCTTGGTATTTCTTTTGATCTTTTTTGGGAAAATGTGGACTCTCTTGCCCTGGTTGATGTTAAACCTTCTAATGGAATATTCACTTGGAATAATAGACAGAGTGGAACAAAAGAGATATCTGAGCGGTTGGACATATTTTTGGTTTCTAGTTTTTGGGTGGACGAAAGCTTAGTCATTTTCTCTAAGATTCTTGATTGGTGCAGCTCTTATGACTAGCCAATTAAGTTTTTTGCTTCCTCTTTTCCTATTGCAAAGAACCCTCCCTTTAAATTTTAGCTTATGTGGCTTCAAGATTCTTTTTTTCATGATCTTGTTGCTCAGTGGTGGCGGGATGGAGCCCCTACATATGGCACAACTATGTACTCTCTTGTTAAGAAGCTACAATATGTCAAGTATCATCTTAAGCCATGGAATAGGTCATGTTTTGGCAATCTTCGAGCTAAGAAAATGGAAGCATAGGATTGCCTTGCTGATATTACTTGCCAAATTCAAGATTTGGGATTCTCAGAGGCTCTAAGACATGCTGAGTCCCAAGGTCTGAAATTGGTGGAGGAGTGGGAGCTTCGTGAGGAGATTTTTTGGAAACAAAAGGCTTGGATTGACTGGGTTCTTGAGGGTGACAGGAATACTGCTTTCTTCCATCGTTATGTCCAAGCTCGCTAGAATAAGTGTTATATCTCTTCTCTTGTTAATTCAAAGGGTCTTTCAATTTCTTCATAATAGGCTTTGTCTAGAGAGGCTCGTCAGTTTTAATCTGCTCTATTTATTGAGGATTCACCTCCAGCTGAAGATGAAGAGAATATGGTCCTTGCTTGCATTCCTTCTTTAATCTCTAATGCTTTGAATGCTTCTCTTACTCAACCGATTGCTTTGTCTGAAGTGGAGGAGGTTGTGCTTGGGATGAATAAGGGGAAAGCTCTAGGTCCTGATGGTTTCCCAGTTGAATTTTTCCAGGAGTTTTGGAATATTGTGAATCTAGATTTTTTGGTGGTTGTTCGGGAGTGTCTTCATAGTAAACAGATGTTTCGAGCCTTGAATGCTACTTTTCTAGTTATCATTCCTAAAAAGGAAGGTGCTAATAGGCTTGAATTCCTTAGACATATTGCGCTCTGTAATGTGGTGTATAAGATTATTCCAAAATTGATTGTTGAAAGGATTAAACCTTGTCTTCTTGTTGTCATTTATGAGGAGCAAGGAGGCTTTGTGGCGGCTCATCAAATTCTAGATGGGATGGTGGTTGCCTCTAATTCCATTCATTCTATGGAAACCTCTAAGGATAGGTCTATGTTCATCAAGTTGGATATGGCCAAAGCTTATGACAGAGTTAAGTGGACTTTTATCTAGAAGATTATGTTGGCCTTTGGTTTTTCTTCTAATTGGGTGAGTTGTACTATGAGTTGTGTGACTTCTTCCTCATTTTTGGTTATTGTGAATGGTGAACCTTCAAAGCTTTTTGGTGCTACCAAGGGTCTTCGTTAGGGGGATTTGCTCTCTCCTTATCTATTTATTATAATGGCTGAGGGGTTGGGCCGGTTTCTTAAATTTCAGGTTTCTCAAGGCTTGATTCATGGTTGGCAGTGGGGTTTGGGTCTTCCAACACTTTCTCATCTCCAGTTTGTGGATGCCGCCTCTTTTATTGGGTTGGCTTGTGTTTGAGAAGTTGAATCCTTTAGGCAAGCTTTAGATATCTACCTTGCTGCTTCGGGTCAGAAAGTCAATGAGCAGAAGTCTTCTATTTTCTTCTTTAATATTCCTCAAGCTATCCAATGACAGATTGCAATTATTTTTTGGTTTCAAATAGGGTCTCTTCCCTTTGTCTATTTGGGTATTCCTCTTATTGTTGGTCATCAGCCCAAATCCTCTTGGCAGATTTTGCTTGACAAGCTATGGTAGAAGGTCACACATTAGACTCATCGGTGGTTGTCTACTGCTGTTAGAGTGACTCTTCTCAAGTCTATTATCTAGGCCCTTCCTATCTACAGATGCTTTACCCGAGAGACCCCTATGTTTTTCCTTAAGGAATTTGATGCTCTCTCACGTCAATTTTTTTGGAGTGGTAACTTGCTATCTACTAAGTGGAGCCTTGTTAAGTGGGAATCTGTGTGTAGACCAAAATAGGAGGGTTGTCTTGGTTTATGCTCTGCTATTTTGAATGGGAAAGTTCTTGCTGCTAAGCTTTACTAGCGTTGGTGTACCAATCAACATTAGTTATGGGCTCATATTCTCAACCATAAGTATCTTAGGGGTGTTGCATTTTTTGAGGTTCCTCGCTATACTCTAGAGGGGAGTGGTTCTATGATTTGGAATACTTTGAAAGTGGGGGCTCATTTGATTAAGTGTGAATTTTTTTTGGATCAGTCATTTGGGATCATAGGCTCTATTCTGGTTAGATTCTTGGGATGGTCACCCACCTATCCTCTCTACTTTTCCTCACCTCCAGTCCCTTTGTGATGTTTTTACTATGGCTAATTGGGATATTGTTGAGCATTATAAGGTTGCACAACATTGTGGATCGACTGAAAGTTTTCGTTGGAATCTTCCTTCTGAGTGGCCACCTGGGGGGTCTGAGGGGGATAGGCGTGAGCTGGCTCAACTTCTGGCTTCTCGTGACTATATTTATTTGAGGGGGCCTAATGTCCTAGCTTGGGATGGTGTTGATTTGTCTAGGATGTATTTTGTGTATGTTTGTTATATGCAGCTCGATAGGTAGTTGCTTGGGGATATTGAGGTCCCTTGGCAGAAACAAGTTTGTAATAAGTTGTCATGGCCCAATTGAAATTTTTCATGTGGTTAGTGGCTCAAAACTGGTGTCTTACATGGGATAATTTTTGTAAGCCTGGTTTCCAAGGCCCTTCAAGGTGTGTTTTGTGTTATAACTATGAGGAGACTGTCTCTCATATCTTCTTCCAATGTTCCTATGCTAGGGAGATTTGAAATTTTTGGTGGAGGGTGTGGAACATGCCCTGTTGGCATGTTTCCTCGTTGGTTGAGTTTGTGGATCAGTGTGGTAGGGCCCCTATTTCTACTTCCTTTCTTCAAGCTGCATGGGATCTTGGTCCATCCTTTATTATCTGGAACCTTTGGCTAGAGAGGAATCGTAGGATTTTGCAAGATGTGATGTTGGTGGCCCCTCACTTGTGGTGGAAAATTTTGCATTCTTTGGGAGAAACTGTTGCGACTAAGTGTGATTTGTAGGAATCAGTGGATCTTTGTGATGTTGGTTGTTGTAATCGTCTTCATCTTCCTCCTCATCAATGACAACTCATGTGCAACATATGTAGACACCCTATTCTGAAGGTAAATAGAGAGGGGTGATGGTCACCTCCTCCTCAGGGAGTCTTAAAAATCAACACGGGTGACTCTTCTCATGGAAACCTTGGTCATGCTAGAATTGGTAGTGTTGGTCGGGATATCTCTAGGGATGTTCAGTTTATCTTCTTTGTTTATAAGGGTCTTCATACTAATAATTTAATGGAGGCTTAGACAATTTTATTGGCTGTGGAGCGTGGAAGTCAATTGGGATGGCGAAGGATCATATGTGAGTTTGATTCCTAGGTAGTGGTGAACTTTTTGAATAGGAGTCATTTAGATGACGTTAGCTGGAATTTGGCTTTGATTGTTGAATAGATTCTCAACCTTTGCGCTTCTTTGGAGTTTGTTACTTTCATTCACATTCCTAGAGAATGGAATGGTGTTGTTGATTGTTTGGCTAAATGGGCTTCTGATCATATATATGATTGGAACTTAAGGGATCGGGGCCAGTTACCCCCAGATCCGTCTCAACAGTTGGACCACTTGGTGGAGCTTGAAAGGGCTATGTAATGCCCTTGCTTTGTACTTATTGTTTTACTGAATTTTTACCCCTCCTTTATTTTAAAATGGTTACAAATAATACCTTAATATTTTTAAAAATCAATTGTTAGTAAAGGAAAAGGTACTCAAATAAACAATTCAAAAATAATATGGTGAGATAAACAATTGGAGAAAGATCAGTGGCTCAACAATCAATAAAATAATTGATAATTGACTAATAATAGTTGTATATTGCTAACTAATAAGGACATTTGACTAACAATAGATTTATATTGCTAACTAATTATACCAATATATATTCTAGAGTGGCAATAAACATTAGAGTATCATATTGTAACAATGTATGTAAAACACAATTGATATATAGTTACAAAAATTAAAAGTATAAAATAACTCTTAAAAAAATATAAGTAAAATTATTAAGTAAAATAAAATAATTCTTAAATGAATAAAATAATCTAAGATTGATATCTCTTTATATTTTTAGATAGAAGTATTTAAACTATCTATGCTAATATAATATTTAATATCTAATATAGTATACATATATTATATGATCAAATTTTAATATTACCCTTTTTCTAACCTTTTAAAAATAAAATGCATTTATTAACATATGATTAAAAAATATTTAACATCTTTTATATTTGAAAATTCTTAAATATAGTTAAATCGTCATCAAATCAGGCCCCATGTCATGCTCATGCTCATTGAGATTAGTCCCTACTTTAAGACACATAAGTAAAGGCCAATAAAAAAATATAGACTAATATGCATGGGAAATTTGTAGAAAAGAAAAAATCAGATAATTCTATACAATTATAAATAGTGTATATATAATTTAAAAAAAATAAAATAATGAAAAACAATGATAGTATACAATATATTTAGTATAATAAAAAAATTATTGATAAATTCAATCATTTTTCGAATATTATAACAATAAATCATTCTTAAAAATGTGAAGATAATGAATAGACATGTTCAAACATTTTAACATATTGTATGAAATCATAAAAAAATAAAAAATATAAATCCTTTAAAATATAAAAAGAAATAAAAAATACCCCCAACTAATATGATCACTTTTTCAATGAAAAACATAAAGTGACAAAAATAGGCATGTCAAATTATTCAAAAAAAATTATCTACCCAACTCAATTTGCAGGAATAATTGTATCTGCTGGACTGAATTTAGTAGTTTCAGGCTGGGGACTCTAGTACACGTTTGCTAAAGAAGACATCTTAGTGAGCTTTCGACACCTTTATTATCCATACATGGAGCTTGTTGACGTTAGCAAATGTTAATTTAATTTCAACCCGGAGCCTCTAACGCACATCAGAAAGGAGCAATCTCCTGAGGAAATTTGTTTGTCATATCTAAAACATGTTCAATTTAAAGCCATTTCCCTTTTGATTTATATGTTACGGTCATCGATGGAAGGATGTGACTGAAAAATAGAAAGAACGGAAATGACAAAGATCAACAACACTGGTAAAGTAAGAAAGCATGCTATATGTTAGCATCTGAATTGCTTTGTTAAATCAATTGAACTCAAGATACAAATCCTATTTACAAGCATGTTTATATCTACTAACAAATACAATATCTTCTACGAAAAGGAACAGCAGTTTGTGGAACATTATTGGAAGCTTGTGTATTACATTCATGAATAGAGTTGTTCACAAACATAACTAAGACTATCAAAGTGTCTCTTTAGTACATAGCAATGAACTTCTCCACTGGGTGATTGCAAATAAAGCAATTCAAGGGCCTCTGAGAAAGTTTAAGATTGTTGCGGCAATCAGTGCACAGAGTTCTGTGAGCACATGGTACTGCTATCCAAATAGCCTTCCTCTCGTTACATACTCTGCAATTGCCCTTACTAATATTGCTTTCATCCATTTCTGAGGGCGAAGAGTACGCTGGGCTGTACGGCGACAGAACGCTCTGTGGCGACTTCTGTAAAATTTCAAAACAAAAATAGAAGTAACATTACTGCATCAAGATCAATTCAAAACGTCAGAAATAAGAGAATGCCTGTTGAATTATCAGTAATTTATTTACTACCTCCCATAATTTAGGGCTGACAGTGGGTGTCCACAATGGTGCCTCAGGCTTCTGTTGAGTCCATGGAGTGAAAAATGAAGTTCCTCCCTGTTGTAGACAACTTAAGAAAGGATGTCCATGTCCCTGCCCAGATTCAGAGGATGATGGTGGGTTGTATTGAATAGGCGGAGCAAGCTGAAATTTTGAACGAGGAATATCCATGATGTTATAACACACAGGCGATTCCATGCTTTCCGTGGCTTGGACGAAAGAATTGATGGGTGCAGCAGGTTGATTCACAGTGTAAGTCTTGACTAGTGTATTTTGATTTGTGCTAGTGAGAACCGTCCCATCCGTATTCACATTGAAGTCGGACAAAAGATTTGTGAGGTAGCGAACATCTTCTTTGGTTCTGATTGGGTATTTGCCTGTACAAGTAGATTGATGATAAAGCAAAGGACCAGACTCAAAAAATTCAGCATTCGAGTAGGTCTCGGCCCCAGGAGTTGTAATTAAGTGATTAGGTTGAAGAGGGGCAGAAATAGATATCGATGTTCCTTGTGGGATTCGTCCTGCAGCATCTGCATCCGTGCGTCCTTTGTCCACAAATGAACTCCTCCCAATTCCAATAGATTGTTGGCTCCTTGAATGATATTCCTTTGGAGCTGAAAGTGACGGAAGAATAACCATGTGGGTAGCACGGCCCATTCCAACAGGAACAATTTTCATCCTGCACAAGCCTGGTATGGAACGGATGAAGTCGCTGAGCTTAATGTAACCAAGAGAAATATGGTCCAGCTCCAAGCCACAGGTTGCTCTGAAATCTCCCTTGAGAGAAGCCAGGGGATACCATTCCCCTTCCTTGAGCCGCTTTGATACTTCTCCTAGGAATACTGTCAGCCAACTTTTAAATTTTTCCACCCAGGCTGGAGATTCTACAGGGGTTGGCACTGATAATGGTGTAATAGTATCCGCCGAATCTCTTCCTTCTTGCACATCCGTTAGCAAATTATCTCTATCCAATGGTGACGGTGATGATGACGATATACTTTGCTTTCTAGCATCAAATTCTGTGTCATTTTTATGCATTTCATCTTCTTGAACATTAGTTCCTTTCATGAGCTCCAGCATGGGCTTGGGAATTCCGCCCTTAATCTCCATCTGTATATGCTTATGCAACAGTTAGGCACTTTACAATATGTGATATAGGCATAAAATTTCTTACCATTTTGCCAAAAATTGGTATATAATGTGCTTGCACAGCAGAGGCCACAGACTTGGTGTTTAAATGTCACAAAGCCAAAGCCGCGGGAGTGAAGGTGCTCTCCACCTTGACTGCCGATGACTACACCATCTATAACTGACCCAAATTTACTCTAAAAAATATCTCTCAGATCCTCTGCCGGTTAGTAGATCCATTGTTATTAGAACTAGCTAGTTTATAAACTTTAAATCTGAAATTTATTTTATCTCAAAACATTAGCATTTCTAACAAACCAGATTCTAGTGAAGGTGAAAGGCATCCAACAAACACCACCTTGTTTAAATCCTCAGGGATACGCTGCTAGAATATCACGGTGTTGTAATTTTATTATTATTTAAAGTTGTTAAGAAGAAAAAATACTCTGTGAAGGGAAGGTAACAAACAACGTTTAGTAATCTTTATGAATATGATAACCTTAAAAGGTATCCCACAAATAGCCTGTGAAGTGCTTCTGAAGATCTTGACTCGTCACAATTCTCCTTCTCCATGGGCAAAATAGCACTTATCCCCTCTGACACAGCCACTGGGAGATTCATAGTATCTGCAAAGCTCTGTTTTGGTGTACAATGACAATTTTGAACTGACGAATGACAAGTAAATGTTAAATTCTTGTTGTTGTAAACTTGCTAGCGATAGACAATAAGTTAAATTCGTTGTAAGAACAACAGTCTATAACCTGTCTTCGTGTTGATCTTGATCTTGATTACCGCTCCCAGCTTTAATTAGTTGAAGCTTTGCAGAATTACCTAGACATTTTTCACTGGTGGTCTCTAGTGACGCTGGGGCCATCAGATACTCCTTTAGTTTACCTATGCAAAGGGGAAATGATGTGGCTTGTTGAATATCCATTTATTATAAGATAAAATTAAAGAATATCAAACATTGCGCACCGAATTGAAAGACGGATTGAGAATTTAGCATCTCTCGCATGTCTTGTGTCTTTGCAACATCAACAGGCCTTTGTTTCCTGGACAGGTATAGTCAGGGTTCTATGATTACAGAATAGTAAATAACATAATGGGAAATTAAGTTAATAAGAAACAAATGTGCAACCTTAGATTTAATGCTTGACGATTAGCTCCATAACCAAGCAGAAGCATAGCACATTCAAAATGATTGTTTTTAACTGCATAAAACAGAGGGGTCTCCTTTGTTTCTGTAACCATGTCAACTGCTTTTGCATCTCCAATCAAAAACATCTGTGATCTCAAAGAAAAGAAAAATAATATACCGAATTAAATAGAAGTAAACATTAACCTAATATGTTCTCTGTGGAAAGCTGCAATTCTAATTGTCGCGAATTGCATTGAAAATTTGAAAAATAATGAAACCTAGGAAATCAGTATCTATGTCAAGGGTTCAAACCTGCAATCCTTGAAGATGACCATAATTTGCTGCCACGTGTACGGCAGTCAGTCCAAATCTGTTCCTTGCGCTTACGGAAGCTCCGTGACTAAGAAGTAAACTTATAAGCCTGGCCCATGATTTCATACACGAATTATTCTTCCAAACCAATTACAATTGGTAACTAGCTAAGAAAGATTCGATGAAGATGAAAGAACCTTGTATTTGATTAGTGGCAGTAGCAATAAGACCCCATTGAAGGGCAGTATTTCCATCGCTATCTGCCTCATTGGCATCCATATTTCCATTTACTAGCAATTTCACCAATGCTTCATCTCCAGTCTGCAATCAAATAGATAACCAGTAAGCTAACAGCTTACCATGGAAAGTATTAAGAAAATGTGCAAGCTTTTTGTGACTTCTTCTTCAAAGGTAAGCTCAAGTCACAATATTATTTGACCTGAGAAGCTCGAACAAGTGGCAAGAAGGGAGCATTAGTAGTCATTCTTTTGGCCTCTCTTATAGGTTTTATGACCCTTTCCTTGAAGTGCAGGAGGAGTTCGATTTCACCGAGAAGCACTTTTCTTTGTTGTTGAATATTTGAACCAGTTATGCTGCTCGTGCTTCCCTTATCAGAATCATCACTGTTGTTATTATCACTACTCCTAGCTTTGATCTGCCAAAGTGAGACAGCATTGTTCACTAAACTTTCAAAGATTGTTGTCTGGATACGAGGCTGATTGTCACTTTGCACCAATGTAGAAAGAATAAGATTTGTAGCCGCAATAACTAGAACTGCGAAAGAAACTATGTGTCCATCTAGGGCCTTTTTGTATGCTATTTGATGAATGTCTTTAGTATTCGCTGCAAGAATTCTGACTGCAGTGATGTCCTGAAATTTTGATAACCAGACCATTAAATTAATGTCACTAGCACAAATGATATATCAACTAAACTAGAAGTAAATTTAAGATATTGGGACAAACTCCTCAACAGAGTTTTGATGCTGATTAGTACTATTATTAACTCAGATCTTTATAAGTAACCAATCACACTCAACAAATATTAAATAGATTCAGCAAGGATTTTTGAAAAAATTAACAAAAATAAATCTCCAAATTGATGCAACTACTTATTTCAGAAAATGTTCAGACAAAATATACCAATTCAGCAGGATAAATTGATTCTTAATTAGCAGTCATTTGACATACTTCAGTTTTGGAACAAAAGCAACTAAATTGATGATTATGTTTAAAAGAGAGGAAATTTTGCCAAAAGATTTGGATGAAAGATTAATCAGTAATAGATACATCATAAAAATTACTTCAGTAAATTTGACACATAAAACAAGAAGATTAATCAGTAATACATACATCATTAAATCACTTCAGTAAATTTTGTTAGGAAATATTGCATTCAAACCCAGAATCACAAACTATTTCCCACATAACCCAAAAGAGATTAACATGCATACAAGTTTACCGAATGCAAAGATCAAATAGACAAGTCACAAGATAATACAAGATTTACCCTGGGAAAACCCTCAAGAGGGAAAAACCCAGCCTCCAAAAACATCCATACTCCATCATATTAATCAACCATAAGCAAATACAAGAGTTACAATGAATACCTCAAAAACATCAAGCCCTCCAATGCACTTTCATGTGTCCAAGCATGAATCCACACATCCCATGCCATGCTTCACAAATGCACTCTTCAGAAAGACTCAATAACCACAGCCAAACTGCTCAGCCTGTTCACCTCCCCCTCTACCAACTCAAAACCACTACATTGTGTTTGCTTTTATAGACACAAGCTCACACAAATACAACTGGTGGTAAGGTAAAACCATGTACCACAAAACCATGTGAATACAAAACCACTGACCCCTTATTTAATATTGAGTACTAAGCTGTTACAATATTTAATTCCCCAATATTAAATTACTAACACATGTCTCCTACACAAATAATAATACAATGTTACAATACAACATTACGTGGGTCCCAAATAATTACTTAGTGTGATTATCCACACCACCAAGGTGCATCACAACTAAATAATTATTGAATTACAATAATAGAATAAAACATTTTATGCAATGGTGTACAACACCATACCCCAACATTCTCCCACTTGTTGTATACGTTGCATAAGGGATAAATGCATGATATACATCATCATAGTCATCCATGAAACCACATGAATTTGTAATATGCTCTCGTGCTCCAACAAGATACCTGCAATAAGAACAAAGTGACCACCATCTCAAGCAAGAACTCCTCTCATCCTTCAACATGCCACCTATGGAAGAAAAGGAACATGCCAAGGCGAAGATGCACCAAACCATGAGCACAAGCATCAAATCCAAGTGATAACAAAGGCTCTGCCAAGCTGCTGTCATGAAGAAAAAACCCACATGATCGGAAATAGCATCCACAACACATGCTAATACATCCAACCATCCATACCTCCAAGGTATCAATACATCAGTCAACTCATGCCAAGAACATATGCAACCTGTAAGCTGCAACCAAGCTCCCTGTATAAAACCTGTCAATGAAAACCATACATATCCAAGAACTCCCACTGCATGGGTAATGTCAAAGCATATCAAGTCTACCAATCCACACTATACATCAAGGTGTGATAAGTCAAACAAAGCATGAAGTACCAAGAACAATAACAATGATCCACACATACAACCCAAGAGTTGCATAATCTCTCACAACATGTTGCCACCATCCTCCCAAAACATGAACATCCAAGGAGAAACCATGAAGAGAGAAAAATGTAAACCATAATGTCCTTCTACCAACACCTCAAAAGTGTACCACTGTGTCAAGTATGATCTCCTAAACAACCCCAACTGAAAAGCCTCAACAACATCCATAACACTCAATCTCATAGATCAAGTACAACATTTAAATCAATGTAACAATGTCAACATGGATGTAAGCCTCTCAAAACAAGAAGATCAAACTCATAGATAATCATCCCCATAACTAGAAATCAGCCCATAAACCATCTCCTAATGGGCATGTGCAGGATCATGGTATGCCAAACAGGCCCTTAAGTGGCAAAAAATTCAGAAAAATCAGTGTTAGGCAACTTGACGTAAATATTTGAATAAGTTATCTATATTATTTCAAAAATATGTAAGAATAGAATTTGTAGAAAATTGAATGTAGTTTCTAAAATACTAGGTTTATTTAAAAATAAATAAAATCTATTTGGTGAAAATTTGAAATTTCAATGCAAGAGTACTTAAATTTCAGGGAAAAAATAAGAAGTAGGTGTCCGTTGACCACCCTAACCATAAAATAAAATGATAATATTTTTTATATAAGTAGAGGACTCATGTCCGATGTGATGCATATTTTTTGTAATTTTTTTCCAAGTAAATAATTAATTATGAATTTTTATTACAACTTTTAGAAAATATAAAACTCGCCGTCTACACCACCTTAACTTGGTCAAAATTCATGAAATTTAATTTTTCTTTTTTAATCCTATAGTATGTAAAGCATAGAATGATGCATGTTTTGGATTTAAAAAATATGATACCGCTTGAAAGTTATAGATGTTTTTCAATCAGCCTATCGATCAGACTTTAGTCATAATTCTAATAGAAAATGAATAATAATTATTTATTAAATTCAAATTAAATCATAATTTATATTTTTGGAAAGCTGAGAATCTCCTCTAAAAACCCTTTTCGTTTCATTAATTTTGGGTGAAAAAAAAGTCGTCAGCCAGATACCCTACAAATATTGCCACTTTTTGGCATACTATGATCCTGCACATACCCTAATAGTCCTCATCAAAGAATGATTTCATAAACTCAAATGCACAAGGAGATAACCATGCCATAACATCTCTCAAAATGAATCCTCCATAACTAACTACCCATAGCTCAGGATCCATGTCTATGAAAGATAAAGCATAAAACTGAACACATTTGAAAGATATAATGGGCAAATACCTCTCAAATCATAAGTTGCCGAGTAGACCAAGAGTGGGGAATGAGAATGCTCCTCCAGGATAACCAAGTCATCATGACTCACTCCAAGAACAATCTCCTCTATTGGTCCATCATGAACCCACGTCCATATCCAAGTGAAGGCTCCCTCGGTCTTCCTGCTGAAACCTCCAAAGAGTAACCGTCTCAGGCAAATTTCTCTAATCACAAGAGAATTCCAACCATCACCTACATCTCTAAGTATCCATGAGCACCTGTAACCGATCAATCCATGCCAAACTCCAAATGCAACATAGCACCATCATGAAGTAATCAAGCAAATGATCAATGTACTCAATACAAAGAGAATCAAACATGATCATTGCCAAAGATCTAAACACATAATCAGGAACCTATCATGACAAATATGATCTAACCATCTCCTCCTAGGAGATCACATGCACCATAATATATATACATCCTGGTCTCAAGAGAACACATCATGCCAAAACTCTAAGCTAGCATCAAGAGTAACCCATGACATAATATCCAACATACTCTAAACCAAGAAAACGTATCTCCAATCACATGAAGATGACCATACCAATGATGCATCCATGTCACTGCCAACAACTCCCACTGAACCGTGACACGAGCTACACATGGCATCATGACAACCATCCTCTCCATGAAGATCATCCAGGTTTACACACACTCAACTACAATGTCAGTAACATACAAGTAAACCAAGATCTCCAAGCCAAGAAGATACATACAACCACCATCAAAACATCACAAACCAATCCAACACTGCCAAATCATCACTATCAAAAAACTCCCACTGAAAGTGTATAACCAATGAATGTACCAAGCTATCATGACAACGTGATTAAACCACATGCTACAAGTCCCATGAACTGACTAATCAAGTACTCAAAACATCCATCCTCTCAATCCCAAAACAACATACCAATGCACAAATGACCACAGACAAGGCCAACTAATGAAATCTGCAACAACAATGAATCAAACCTGGTGGATATAGACAGTCCACATCTGAGTCATCCCACTGCAACCCAATAGGCTGTACACACCTACAAGTTGCATAACTCGTAGATCCGAACCACTGAAACATGCAAACTCATCATCACATTAGTAACTGCAAACCAATATATCAAAGAAGATAACCATGTAGACATCAAGACTCAAACACCAAATCAACCACTGATCTAATTTTCCAACCATGTCCACAAAAGAATAATCATAGTCAAGGAACCAAATAAGCATCAAGAAGATAATACCAATCTCCTAACATCAAACCATATCACCACCAAACACCATATACATGATCATGTCGTGCCAATGCATCAAATGAACTTGCATATCCATGACACCATAACCATAGCCATCACTATACCTGCAATCAACTATCACCCATACGAGACTCCAAGTCTCAAACCATGTCCAACCATGTCCTCAAAACCGAAGACAACCTGTGTACCTGTCACCATCAAAGTCCTAACTCTAAAAAAATTACCTGTAAACCTGTACCAAGAAGCACCAATCTGATAATCAGCAGTAGCCTCATAAATAACATATAAAAACATGTACTTCCTCAAGTTTTTGCTTCCTGACTTGTCCGGATGCTCACACATTCACACCCCGAATCTCAAGCTCCTACAAGCAATCAAACAAGTACCAAACATTTTATGCATCACAAACTGATAAACAATCTGAACCACTATGTAGTACACTGCAAATTCTCTCCAACGCATCTTCAAAATCAAAAATCTGATTTCGTATGCAAAAGATATAACCAAAACTGTGCAAACGAGAATATCTGACTTCCAGGCTCCAAAAACATGTCAAAACGACAAAATCAAAGAACCAAATCTATACCACAGCATAGTGCTTGGAACTAGCTTTCCAACGACTGTAAGAAGTTGAAAAACTGGCATGCTGAGTGAAAGTTATGCCTCTGTGAACAAAAAATGTCCAATCTGCCTTGGTGGTGGCACTGTGGTGGCGCCCAGGCGGCGCTCTGGTGGTGGGAGGGTGGCGGATTTAAAAATCCATTTAAATACAATTTAATTTTTCATTTAAAAAAAAATCCCACCCCTCCCTGCGTATGGACCCAACGCATTATCAAATATGGCTTAATTGTTTTTGAAATCCGGCTTCTAAGGTTTATCGGTGGATTTTTACAAAGGTTTTAAACTTTAAAAAAATGTTTTAAGCCCGTAGGCAATGGTGGTAGGCCACCGGCATAAAGCCGACTGCCATGCCGACTGCCGGTACCGCGGCTGTCGACTGACAGTGCCAGCGGTACTGTCAGTACCGTCGGCTTGTCAGTACCGATAGTCACGGTACTGGCCGAAGTGAGGGAGCAAGGGGGTCGGGTCTGCAGACCCCCAAATTTTTTATTTCTTTTATTATTTTTTAAAATATTTCACTTGTATTTTGCAGGTTTTCAAAGATTTTTCACCCGACCATGAGACAAAAGGATTTTTTTACGAAAATAATTCAAGTTCGGGATTTTCTAACACACCCGACGAAAATAATTTTTCAAAGACGGGATTTTTTCTACACATTCAAAATGGACTTTTATTAAAAAAAAAATGCCTTTTCTTCAACTTTTCCAAAGTAGGTCGAATTTTATGTCAAAATTCGTCTCTCAGCCAGTTTGAATCCAACCATGAGGTCCGTTTTGTTCTAGAAGATTATTCTTGAAATTTCCTCTACAAAACCCTCACATGCAAACTCAAACCAAGAAACCCTTTTTCACCCAACAATGGAAAACTTCAGATCTGCAATAAACCCAACAAATCTTGACAACCCAAAAGCCCAAATCTACATAAAAACACCTGCAACATGTGTTTCATATCTTGTAATGCCTTAGATCCTACATGCATGTCCATGGCTTCAACTTTGCAAAAAACTCTCAAACTAGGGTTATAACAAAAATTCTTCAACCATGAAAGCTCTGATACCACTTGTTAGGAAATATTGCATTCAAACCCAGAATCACAAACTATTTCCCACATAACCCAAAAGAGATTAACATGCATACAAGTTTACCAAATGCAAAGATCAAATAGACAAGCCACAAGATAACACAAGATTTACCCTGGGAAAACCCTTAAGAGGGAAAAACCTAGCCTCCAAAAACATCCATACTCCATCATATTAATCAACCATAAGCAAATACAAGAGTTACAATGAATACCTCTAAAACATCAAGCCCTCCAATGCACTTTCATGTGTCCAAGCATGAATCCACACATCCCATGCCATGCCTCACAAATGCACTCTTCAGAAAGACTCAATAACCACAGCCAAACTGCTCAGCCTGTTCACCTCCCCCTCTACCAACTCAAAACCACTACATTGTGTTTGCTTTTATAGACACAAGCTCACACAAATACAACTGGTGGTAAGGTAAAACTATGTGAATACAAAACCACTGACCCCTTATTTAATATTGAGTACTAAGCTGTTACAATATTTAATTCCCTAATATTAAATTACTAACACATGTCTCCTACACAAATAGTAATACAATGTTATAATACAACATTACGTGGGTCCCAAATAATTACTTAGTGTGATTATCTACACCACCAAGGTGCATCACAACTAAATAATTATTTAATTACAATAACAGAATAAAACATTTTATGCAATGGTGTACAACACTATACCCCAACAAATTTGACACATAAAACAACAATATTTCTGTACCTTATCTCCGATTAGTCTAAGAAGCTCCGCCATACCGCTAGCCAAGGACCAGTAAACGTGCATCCTATTTTCAAACTTGACAACGTAAGCATTTAAAACTAAAACATGCATAAATAAATCTTTGAAGACCTGTAAAGCCAAATATCAAACTGGACAATGACCTTTTGGAGAGCAAAGCCATATCCAAGGGACTTTGACCTTCGTTGGACTTGATGTCAATGCGAGCTTGATTACGAAGTAAGAGATTTATACAGTTGTAAGAATGAGAATGAGTAGCGTGATGAAGCACTGTCTTACCATATTCATCAAGCGTGTTAACAGGTAAGGAAGGACCAGTCTCACCTTCCACTATAGCTCTTGCACAGGCAACAGAATCGAGCTTGCATGCCAACTACAGAAGTTTTTGCAAAAGATGGCTCACCTTATTCTCATCATCTTTGTGTTTTGCGTTTCCATCGATGTCGGTGATAAATTCGGAAACCCTGGCCTTCCAAATGCACTTAAACAGGGAGACAAATTCGAGGCTATCATCCTCGCAAATTAACCTAGTGAACTTGCTTTCCAGCTCGAAAAGGTCATTGTCATTTAGATTCACGTCTCCCTCGCCCTTGGCCATAGAACAAAGTGAATTATCTTCTGCAATAGGCTTATCAGCAAATTCTTCTTTTCTGGATTCCTGACTCTTCCGCATCTTAAAGATTTAGGTTTTGAATGTAAAGACAGTGTGCCTACAAAACATTCAAAGTTTAGGCATCTAATGTAAGCATGCCATGCCTGCAAAATACTCATAACTCTAGATTTTAGTGGTAAAAACAATGTGCCTAAGAAATATTCAAAGGTTTAGGTTCCTAATGTAAAAACAGTGTGGCTAAGAAATATTCAAAACCTTTAGATTTTACTTTTATGTAAAAACAGCCTATCTCTAAATACTTGGAAAAACAGACCATCTGTTGAGAAATAGAGAGCAAAGAAAAAGCAAACTCTAAAACGGCTAGAGAGATTTACTCAATATGTGCTGCAACCTTTTTCTATTACTCACAAAACAATTTACATATGCTTCTATTTATAAAGGTCTTAGAAATTGCAAGAAGGTTCGAGACAAAATATTACTCACAAAATAGTTTACATATGCTTCTATTTATAGAGGTCTTAGAAATTGCAAGAAGGTTCGAGACAATACATATTTTGTGGATTCTTTACCCTGACTGACATACTACATTTAATAGCTTCACCTGTATCTAATCGGTTAGGTGAATGATCTTGTTAGAAATCTCGAAGCTATGTAGGTTGTAGAAATCACTGGAAGATTTATTAGGTGGGAGAAATTATTACTCCAACAGTCCCCCTTAATTTCGACCACACATAATTTTATTATTTCAAAATTTCAGTCTTTCAAGTCTATAGACTGAGGGTACGGTCTCATGGAGGGGGCTTCCTTAAAAATCTCAGCTTATGCTTCTTAACTTTTTTTGGAATATTTTAAGGTTTTTGGTCCCATGGATTTAATCTTACACTTTTGCTTAAAATTTTAAGCTCCAAAATTCAAGGAATGAACTGTAGTGCTTTGATAAAAAATAAAAAATAAATCAAAATTCTCTCATTTTTTATTTTCTAATAAGAATTTAAAATTTTAGATGAGAGACAAGTGGCATAAAAAACTCCTAAGTGTAGGGGCAATTTCTAACACCGCCTCAATTTCACCATCTTTTTTTGGAAAAGATTCCAATTAATCCCGTAGCACAATTTTTTTTTTCCCATGAGACCTCCTGCTCCATGAAAATAGAAGCCCAAGCCCCCTCATGGGACCATACAGTCACTAAATCATTTTTTTGCTTAATCTAAAAAGATGGGTCCTGGCCTAAAGCCTTGTTAGGTACCCATTTACAATCACTTTTTCGATGATGGCCATCAAACATTATTTTTAAAATTCTTTGCTTGCTCACTAATCTGTAATCCAATTTCTTCCTTTTTTGGAAGTAAGCTACTACACTTTGCTGCACAAGGTTTAGTTTCATCCTATTCTAGATCATGATCCTTGATCTTGGCTTCATGCACCTTTACCTTCAACTAATTTTCAAATCACTTCATTTCTATCATCTTTGACATATGAACACTCGTGCTCGAACAACCTTTTGAACATACTGGTCAACATTTGCCAATTCGTTCCAAAACTCCAACCACAATTCATTTTCATGCAATCTTTCATATATTTATTATTCCAATTTGTATTCCAACACATTTTTTTAGAATGGTTTTTTAAACCACACACATTGCAAGGGTGTAAGTCCTAACATTTATCTTTGGTATGACCTTTCCTATGGCAATGTGTACACTAAACACTTTTCATTTCTTGAATAAATTTTCTTGAACTTGTAGCATTATTCCCCTTACCTGTGACATACCCAAGACCTTCATACTTTGGCCTCACTAATGGCTGAATAGGCTCTCTCATTCCTTGCCCATGTTTTCCCAAACCTTCACCTTTGTAACCCATTCTTTTCATAATTTTAAAACCAACATTTTTTTCATGACAATTATCAAGATTTGTAGACACATTGTCATCTTCATTATTACATTCTTCATCATGAACCACTTGAGCAATACCACATAAACCAATTGATTTATCAACCGAACAATTCAAATCTTTTGGACAACATGAGACATCACAAACTTATGATTTTGACTTTAAACATTCATTTTCTTCTTTGAACTTTGATATTTCTTCTTTTTGTGAACAATTTTCTTCATGTAATCTCTTTATCTTTTCTTGTAAATCTTCATTATTTTTCTTAACCTCATCAAACAACTTTAATTTTTCTTCTAACTCTTTATTCTTATTACTAACTTCCCACAAATTTTCTAAAACTTCATCAACCACCTTGAACTTTTCTTCTAGTATTTTATTCTTCTCCTCAACTTGACACAAATCTTTCAAAAGTTCACTATTTTTTTCCTTTAAAAAATCATTCTCACAAATTAAATTTTATTTTTCTTTTAACACTCTTTTACCAACTTTTCCCATTGATTCAAACAATTTAAAATTACCTTGATCTTGCTACACTAGTTTACCTCTATTTGACAACTTTATGTGCCTCCTCTTTTCTTCAATTTCTTTTTTAAGATTAACAACACTTTAACAACTAAAAAAACAACAATCTCATTTGCCTTTTACAACAATCTCATTTGCCTTTTACAGCAATCTCATTTTCCTTTGAAACACAAATCAGCAATACTTACCCACAGTACTGCAACCTTTTCCAAATAATCTTCTGAAAGAAAAACATCAATCCTCCACAATTCTTTAAATCCCATAATCTAGACAGCTGCAAATTAGTTTATAGACTGCGCATGTCTTCTACTTGCATCAAGTCCTCAATATGGAACGACAATTAGTTTTAAAACTTAGTGACCTTACCTTCAAACATTCTGTGACTACTTTGCAAAACAAAGCTACGATTTGCAGATTTTTATCTTCTTTACTTTTCAACAAACAACGATGAATTCACAAAAAAAATTACAAACAGATTCGAGGCTGCTTACTTCATAAATATTCTGTACTTGACTCTAAACTGAAAACTTTGGCAATTCTTTCTTTCAACAATGTTGACTTCAACAACTCATCAACTTTACAAACCTTTTATCCACACATTAAATGATTTATCACACAACACAATTACCTCTTATTGAAAACAGCGATCTGCCAATTAGACTTTGATTTCTAACAGAACAGCAATGATCCTCGTAACTCTTTCAAGTGGCTTCAACAAAACTAGCGACTTCTTCTCCTGCAAACTTCAAATCTACAGCTTGAAATTTCTAACTGGCGATTCCAACCATCTTCTTCGTTTGATAGCTTCTTCTGTTGATGACTCCGTCTCTTGACAGCCACTAAACACTCCCGTAGTTTCTCCTGCTCTCCACGGTCTTCAGGGTCTACTATGCAGCTCATAGAAGACAGCTTAGACACAGAACCCACGCCCAAGTTTCGCTCACTGCTCTGATACCATTTTGAGAAACAGAGAGCAGAGAAAAAACAAACACTGAAACAGCCACAGAGATTTACTCAATATTTGCTGCAACATTTTTCTATTACTCACAAAACAGACTACATATGCCTCTATTTATAGAGGTCTTAGAAATTGCAAGAAGGTTCGAGACAATTCATATTTTATGGTTTCTTTACCCTGACCGACATACTGCATTTAATAGCTTCACCTGTATCTTATAGGTTAGGTGAATGATCTTGTTAGAAATCTCCAGAAGCTGTGTAGGTTGTAGAAATCACTGAAAGATTTATTCGGTGGGAGAAATTATTACTCCAACACCGTCATTCAAATAATTACAACTCTTTTCGCCGTATCTAAGAGATTTTTAACAATCTATTTAAAAGAAGCTCGATTTTCTGATGAGATTTGCGACATGTTGATATCTGAAACTACTTCAGAAACCTCCTGTTACATATTTGTGCCTCATACCTCAAGCTTAAGGTTTCTCCCTAAATTTTAACTTTCTATGCTTGAATCGCTCGTATTTACATATAAAGATCATTTGAAAACCTCGTGTTTTTTTTTTTTTTTTTTTTTGACGTCTCTTACCTGAATCTTAAAATTTCTCCCTGAAATTTAACTTTCTTTGCTTGAATGGCTCGTATATTTCTATGTAGGTTAATCTGCTAGTATTATAACTTGCAAATTCATTTGAATTCAAGACATTTAGCTATTTATAATCTCAGGACATCATCAAATCATCCAATACAAAAGGAAATTTTGAAGAAACTTGTCCACATTTCAAAATTTTCTCTCAAATTTACAAATTTCGCGGTGCAATGAAGAACTTCCATGAACGATTAGAAGAGGGAAAGAATTATCACATTAATCTGTAAAACAGTCTCAGGAATTTATTATTTTTACCCTAAATATTGAGTACCAATACGTATACTGTCTTTCTAAAAAATCAGAGGAGTAGAACGGATTGCAAATTGAATAGTGGAATGAAGTTACAGAAAGAACAATGTGCAATTTATAGGAATGTTCTTGATCAGGATCGCCCGACAAAAATCAATAAGCCTTTTATATACCCCGGGTCTGAAATTTTATATAATTTTAATTCATTACATCTTAAGAAAATACTAAATAATTTGAGAAAATAAGTAAAATGATAGTGTAACGGTGCAAATCGCATATTTGTCTTTTTCCTTTGTCTTTTGTTTTTGTTTTTGTGGTAGATACGATAATAAGTGTATATATATATATTTTGGTAAATTCAGTTTATAATATATTATATCTCAATTTTATTATCAATTAGTTTTAGAAATTTGGTATTGATACTTAGATCTTTCATTCATCCCTCTAGATCATATCTTCATATGCAAATTTCATTCAAATTATTTTTGTAATCATGAATTTGAAACTTAAATTTTCAATATTTAAATTCAAATTAAATCTTACTAATATTTTTCTATTAGTAGTTATGAGACAACCTAACACACATTTATATTGATTTATTAACTTAATTGTTATATTTAAGAACATTTATTTAAACTAGTTAAAAATCATTGCATCAACACACATCATCCTAGGTCCATTACACACTTGGTTGTTGTCTTTGAATCTTTCACTTAGATTTGTAAAGTCAATTCATTAGGGGTGTGATTAAGGAAAATGTGACCCTCGTAATCATTGTGGTCCTTACACAAATTTATATATTAGAAGATAGAGGCAAACAACTTCCAACAATCAACAATCTATAAGGCATTTCCATATATTACAAATTCAACCCTACACATCAAATTTAGGTCCACACTCATGTAGGTGAATCATAGTGAATTTGTAACTTTAATTTATAAATTATTAGTCATATGTAACTTGAGAAAGCCTTAAAATTTAGTATTGTGGTAAATTGGTTCAAAACATCCTTAACTTCACTTTTCCACCTTTGAAATATAGTAAGCATTATATGTTAAATTATTTGAATTTCACATTAGGATAAGTACATGGAAATGATGGATAAAAGGGGCTCAAAAGTGACAACATTTTAAAAATCAGCTAAATGTGCACTTGGATATATGTAATCTATATATGTATACTCAAAATTTGAGGATATGATAAGAACAAGAAGTTTTAATAATCCAAATATAGTTTTTAAACTACTAAAACTTTTAATAAATATTTAAGATTAAAAAGGTAACCTTTTACATACACACAAAAGTGTTTCTATTTCTAACACTAAAATATAATAGTGCCAGGTGTGCACCACCCAATTTTTAGTCTTACATTAGGTATTTTTTAAAATCAATTAATAAAAATACAGTCACAACTGAGTACTAGAATTTTTATATTTTTAGGTTTTCTTATACAAATATTTTTGATGATTTTATGAAGTGGATGCATCTTGAAAAAATTAAGAAAGCAAAGGTTAGTAGAATGAACTTCCTACACTAATATTGAGAGACAAGTGTACAAGAAATTTTTACATCCGATCTAAACTATTATAGAAGATAGAGAAACACACAATAAATCAACAACATAGATAATAAAGCACACTACACCAATGTTTATGTGAATAAAAAAATTAAGAGAAAAAAATTCACACTCAAAATCTACTCAATGTATTATTCAAATATGATAGAATATTACAACACACTTGCAAAGAAATCCTTCATAGAATTTTCACTAGCATAAAAATAAGGAGTAATTTTAGTAGCATTCCAATACTTACAAATTCAAAATGCATACAACTCCTTAATTGCCCGATTTATAGACAAATAAATAAGATGGAAACCATTTATTATTTTTAATATCATGTGCTAAAATAACCATAAAGATGATGCCTAGTTTTGACCCATTATCTAATGTCACCTTAGAGATGTCTATTACATATTAAAAATATCATATTATCTTATTCTCTTACAATTATCATAACTGATTAAATTTAACCATCCAACATGAGCACCCAAATTATCATTGTTCTCTAAGCTAAGAAATACACTTCATGAAAAATAATAAATCTATCATAGTTGGTCAAAATTCCAAGTAACCTCCCTCTTACAAGCTCTTACACTTCATAAGATTCATCATAAAATCCTTCTAAATAAAGAACTTAAAATATGCTATGTATAACCACCTTAATGACATCTTATAACACTTTACCAAACATTGATATGTGCACATAATGCCAACTTAAAATCCTATGCCCCACTCTTTATATGAGGCTAATTAAATAATAAATATAACTATATATATATATACTAAACAACTAATAAATAAACACAACAATTTCTTCAAGGTTGAGATTCCTTAATTCTCAATATTGTCTCACTTTTGAATACCTTGCAATAGCCAAACGAAAACCTATTGATAATAGAATATGATTCTCAAGGGACGAGAGGCCCATAAACTCTAAAAACCATCTAAATTTCTTTGTGCTCATGGGCTTAGTTAAAGCAGATACAATATTCATCAAAACTTTTTATGCTTTTATCTCTACATATTTGATCATGTCTCTAAGAAGATGGTATTGAACATCTGTGTTCTTGGCCCTTAGATGAAAGATTGGATTCATTGTTAAACATATTACACTTTAATTATCATAATAAATAGCAATTATAGCCTAATTCAACCCAACATCTAAATATAAAATTTTCAACCAAATGATTTTTTATAGGCAAGGATTGCCACCATATACTTTTTCTTAGTAGTAAAAAAAGAAACCACACCCTATTGATTAGTTACCTAAATTATTGTGAAGATGGCGTTCGCGTGCTCTGCAAGCCGACCTAGGGCGACCGTGCCCTAGCTCGTTCTCTATGTGTTGCTAGCTTCTGTGTTGTGGGGGGGGGTTTTGAAGCTATCAGGGTTGTGGTGGTGGGGTTTTTTCTTTTCTGGAGGCCTTCTTGCTGCCGTTTGGGTGGCTTGTGGGTGGAAGGGTTTTGATCCTTCCCTTGGGGTCTTTTCTTTTTTTCCATTTCTTGCAAAAGTATCCTGGGGGTTTGCATGCCTGCTGGGGATCTTGTTTTTTGCTATGCTGGGTGGAGAAACATCTGGGGCTAGCCCCAAATTGGATTTCCGATCAACATTTGGTTCGAAGCCTTCGGCGCATGGAGTGAATGTTTTTGATAATACGTTGTTTTCTTCAGAGATGGAGATGAATGATCTAGGATCGGTTAGTGGTTCCCAAATAACGAAGATTAATTGGTGTTTGGAAAGATGCAAAGAGCGACCAAAGTTGATTATCTCGATGGAAATCTTACAGATGATATTGAATACTATTCAAGGCACTCTTTTTATTGCAAGTTCATGGGTTTGAGAGTCTCACTGCAATTTTTGGAATCCTAGGCTCAGTGGACTTGGATGCCAGAGGGGGAGATGGAGATTAGGCTCCTTGCGAACAACTTTTTTATGGTCTCTTTTGACTGCATGGCAGATCGGAATAAGGTCTTCGAGGGTGGCCCCTATTTTTATAACCAGGTGGGTTTGTTTATCAAGTCATGGCATGCTGGCTTCAACCTGACTGAGGCAATACTGAGTCGGATCCCAGTTTGGGTTCGGTTGTCGTGGTTTCCAGTTGAGTGTTGGCGAGATGATGTGTTGCATTTGGTGGCTTCAATGCTCGGTAAACCTGTTGGGTCTTCACAACAGATGCAGTATAAAAAGGTAATGGCTTTTTCTTGTATCTGTGTAGAAATAGATTTAAGCAAGCCACTGCCAGATTTTGTTGAAGTGAGTGTTGGATCATATACTTGGGTGCAACAGCTAGATTACGAAACCCTACCTTTTTCGGTGTTGTCTTTGTCATGAATATGGTCACTTGCAGCGTAGGTGCCCTAGGACTAAGCCTGTGGTGCCCCAACCTTCTCAGCCTTCTCGTAATCCACTTAGGACTGATAATGGTAAGGAGCCTATTCCAAGTGATGGTAATGGAGATGATGGTTATGTCCCTTTCAAGGCTTGCAATAAGAATCGGGGCCAGAAGCGGACCTTCAGGGAGAGGTAGGATGATGAAACTTTTAATAGGTTTGAGGTGTTGGATGATCTTAGCCAGGAGGAAGTGAATCTGGGGTTGCTGAATTTGGATCAGGGAACTTTGGGTACAGGACAGGATGGGACACCATTGGAGGCCATGCAAGTTATGCAGGAGATTGGGGTTGGGCAGATGGATATAGATCAACAATTGATTGTCCAGACTGAACAAGAATCTTCTATTGGAGCTTCAAAGAGTGGTGGAGGTGGTTCCCCATTGCCCTTGAAAGGAGGCAAGGATGTGGGGAAGAGCTCTTTGGCCTCCTCTCGTTTGGGTATTTAGCAAAATGAACTGAAGAAAGCGGTTGGTGATAGGACTTCCAAGCTGGGAAGGAAAAAGGATATGGAGAAGATTAAATTAATTGGGGAAACTTTGGTGGAGTCGAGGTCAGTTAAGACTCTAGATTCACATTTTTCATGCCCTCAGAAATGATTGATCTCTCATGGAATGTAAGGGGCTTGGATAGTGGCCCTCGACAAAAAGCTATTCATGATTTGGTTAGGAATCATTCTCCAGATGTTCTTTTTCTTCAGGAGACTAAATTATCTGTAGATAATATGTTGGCCATGGCTCCTAAGTTGTGGAAATATGGTGAATGCCAGTGTGTGGGGGCTCTTGGTGCTTCCAGAGGGGTGGCTTACTTTTGGAACCCTCATAACATTTTCCCTCTCTAGTGGATGTCCTCTAGATCCTCTATATCCCTAGTCGCCTCTTGGTATGAGACTAGTGAGTGTATTCTCCTCTCTAATGTGTATGCTCCTGTTGAGTTTCTGGGTAAACAAATTCTATGGTCCCATCTTCATTTTGTTTGTAGCTTAGCTCCTTACCATCCATGGGTTATGGCTGGTGATTTTAATGCTATTGTGGAGTTGTCTGAAAAAAGAGGTGGAATTCCTAGGTTGGAGCCTTCTGCTCTGTTATTCAGAGATAGCATTTCTGAATTAAATCTTATTGATGTTCTGCCAAGTAATGGTCACTTCACTTGGAATAATAGGAGAATTGGTGAGAGTTGTGTTGTTGAGAGGCTAGATCAATTTTTGGTTTCCTATTACTGGGTTGGAGACTTATGGTCCACTCAATTTGAAATTCTTGATTGGAGAGGTTCTAATCATTGGCCTATTAAGCTTAGTATTATCTCTACTCGGGGGCCTCGTTCTCCCTCATTCAAGTTCCAACTTACATGGTTACGGGATCCTACTCTTCATGAACATGTGGCTGAGTGGTGGTGGATTGGTAGACCAACTTTTGGTACGTCAATGTACACATTCTCCAAGCTTCTTCAATTTGTCAAATATCAGCTTAAAAGGTGGAATCAGCGATGTTTTGGTAATATCTTTCATGCTAAGGTTGCTGCCCAGGAGGAGTTGAATAATATTATGCGGTTGATTCGTGAGAATGGGGCCTCTGAGGATCTTCTAAGGGAGGAGGCTAAGACTCTGAAAGTGTTTGAGGAATTTGAATTGCGGGAAGAAATCTATTGGAAGCAAAAGGCCCGGATTGAATGGTTACAGGAAGGTGATAAAAACACCGCCTTCTTCTTCAATTTTGTGAAGGACAGGAGGCATGGTAATTCCATTCCTATTCTGATGAATGATAGGGGTGAACATCTTGCCTCATTTTAGGAAATCTCTGCTGAGGCATCTTAGTATTTTGCTACTTTATTTAGGGAGGATTCACGAGGGGGCTCTGTTGAGGAAGCACAGGTTCTTTCTTGTATTCCTCAGTTGGTCTCTAGGGAGGTGAATGAGTATCTGATGAAAGATATCTCTCTTGATGAGATAGAGGGGATTGTGTTTTAGATGACGAGGGGTAAAGCTCCTAGTGCCAATGGTTTCTCGATTGAATTTTTTTAGGAATTCTGGGATATCATAAAGTTGGATCTTTTAGCAGTTGTCCTTGAGTCCTAGAGGAATAAACAGATGCTTCGTGCTCTGAATTCCACCTTCCTTGCTCTCATACCCAAGTGTGAAGGGGCTGATAGGTTATCTCAGTTCCGTCCTATCTCTCTTTGCAATGTGGCTTATAAAATCATTTCAAAGTTATTGGCTGAGAGATTGAAGAAGTGGCTTAAAGTGCTGATTTTGGAGGAATAGAGTAGATTTGTGGTGGATCGATAGATTCTTGACGGGGTTGTCATTGCTATTGAGACCATCCACTCCATGGACAACTCCCACGAGAAGGCTATGTTCATTAAGCTGGATATGGCTAAGGCTTATGATAGGGTTAGATGGTATTTTTTGCAGAAGATCCTTATTTCTTTTGGTTTTGGTGAGGAGTGGATCCAATGGGTCATGAGTTCTGTCACATCTATTTCCTTCTCAGTTTTGATAAATGGAGATCATTTTGAACTTTTTGGTGCCTCAAGGGGTTTGCGCCAAGGGGATCCTCTTTCTCCATATCTTTTTTTGCTTCTTATGGAAGGCCTTGGACATTTGTTGAAAATAAGGGTGGAGCTTGGCATCATTCAGGGTTGGCGATGGGGTGGAGACTTGCCTCTGCAATCTCATTTGCAGTTTGTTGATGATACTGCCCTGATGGGGATGGCTATTGTTAGGGAAGCTACTAACTTGAGGCAGGTGTTGGACATATATCTTGTTGCTTCAGGACAATTGATTAATGAGGAGGAGTCTTCCATATTCTTCTTCAATACGTCGACCCCCATACAGAGAAGAATTGCTAATATCTTGAGGTTTCAGATAGGGGTTCTCCCTTTGACGTATTTGGGTTTCCCAGTTTCTGTTCGCCATCTTCCCAAGGGTTCTTGGAAAAATATTATTGATAAGCTTCATGCAAAAGTTAATCATTGGACCCACAGATGGTTGTCTTTTGCGGGGCAGGTTCGGCTTCTCAAGTCGGTGGTGCAAGCTCTCCCTACCTACAGATGTATGCTTCAGGTGGCTCTGATGGGTTTTCTAAGGGAGTTGGATTCTCTTGAAAGGCAGTTCTTATGGGCGGGAAGTTTGTCATCTTCCAAGTGGAGCCTGGTCAGGTGGGATGTTGTGTGCAGCCCAAAGCAATTTGGTGGTCTTGGTCTTCGACAGTCTGCGTTATCTGGAGTGGCTGTGGCTGCTAAGCTATTTTAGAGATGGTGTGTGGAACAGGATCAGCCATGGGCTAGGATATTATCTCATAAGTATTTCCTGGGGATTCCACGATAGGATCTCCCTCGCTACCCTCTTAAGGGGAAAGGTTCAATGATTTTGAATACTCTTCAGAAGGGTGCAAAGCTTATCAAGGAAGGTTTATTTTGGATTTGTAGACGGGGAACTGAAGCTCTCTTCTAGTCAAATTCTTGGGATGGATTCCCTCCACTTACTTCTCAGTTCCCCAGCCTACTTCCTTTGTGCCAAAGATTTCTTGAGGTTGGTTGGGCTAGGGTGAGTGACTTCAAGTCTGCTTCTTTTTTTGGTCAGTTGGAGGTAGCTCATTGGAAGGATCCCGTAGAGTGGCCAGATTTGGGACTTGCAAAAGAAAGTGCTAAGCTTCACAAGATTCTTCATAGTAGGAGTTGTAGTTCTCTTTTGGAAGAGGATATTCTTGTTTGCACCCATAATCCTAAGGGGGTATACTCTGTTGCTTCTGGTTATCAGGTGTTATTGGCTCAGAAGCTAACTGGGGCAGAGGTTCATTGGTGGAAAAGGGTGTGGAATAAACTCTCGTGGCCTAAATGCAACTTCTTTGTTTGGACTTTGGCTTGGAATAGGTGCTTGACCTGGGATAACATTCGTAAACGGGGATTTCAAGGACCTTTAATTTGTGTTTTGTTTGGGGGAGCGGAAGAAGATTCTTCGCATTTGTTCTTCCGGTGTCCCTTTGTTGTGTAGCTTTGGCATTGGTGGTGGGAGGTGTGGAAGCTTCCTTGTATTCATGCATGCTCTTTGGTTGAATTCTGGGATAGTATGGGAAGACCTCCTTCTATGGCTTCCTTTTTACAAGAAGTTTGGTTCGTGGGCCCTACCTTTCTACTTTGGCAGATTTGGCTAGAGCGAAACCGCCAAAATTTTTGTGATCAGAAGTTGGTGAGTTAGCAAGTTTGGATGCGTATGCTAGGAATGGTGTAGGAGTCAGTTTTAGCTAAATGTGATGTGGTTTTCCCCTTGGAGAGAGGTGATGCTGAGTTGGTGGCCAGACTGGGTCTTCAAGAAATTCATTCATCTTTTGTCAGTTCTAGGAATTATAGGCATGGGAAAAAGAGGGTTCAATAGGTTGGAAGGTGGTTACCTCCTCCCAATGGATTTTTAAAGATCAATACTAATGGTTCTTCTAGGGGAAATCTTGTGCCTGCTGGAATTGGTGGGGTTGGTAGGGACTCAGCTAGGTCGGTGATTTTTCTATTCTCTATACATGAGGGGGTGAAGACTGTTAACTTCATGGAGGGTCTGGTGATTCTTCATGCTATTGAGAGGGCCCTTGCTTTGGGATGGAGAAAGGTTATATGTGAAGCTAATTCACAGATTTTGATTAATCTCTTGAATGAGAGAAAGATGTATGGCAGTTGGCTTCGGTGGTTCAGTGGATTCTTCCGGTTAGTTCTCGGATGGAGGTGGCATCCTTTGTTCACATCCCAAGGGAGTGGAATTGTACTGCCGATTGCTTGGCCAAATGGGCCTCTAAGTATGATAGTGGTTGGAAGGTTGAGGATTGGGATCAGGTTAACCCTGAGCTGCATCTGGATTTGGACCAGTTCTTGGAGGAGGATAGGAGGATACATGGGGATAGTTGATGTGGTTTTATGCTATGGGGTTTTCGCCTTATTTTCTGGGGCTGGGTCCCTTGGTTATTATTGTAATGCTCTTTTCTAATTTCTAATAAAGTTTTTACCCCTTTGTTTTAAAAAAAAAAAACTTACCTAAATTATTGTACCAAAATTTAAATTAAACAAATTTACACTAGTGAATCTTCCAATATTGACATCTCTAACCCAACATAAGTCCATGTAACCATGCATATCCAAGGAGTGCATATTGTTTATAAAATTACCATGATAACCTAAATAATACTCAAAGGTACCCTACAAATATCAAAATAATCTTTTAACTACATCCCATGAATCAATCTAGGATTAGGCATTATCATGTTAAGAACTCACACTCCTTGGACAATGTCTAGTTGAATGAAAACCATAGAATACATTAAATTTCCAGCTACACTTTGATAAGGTAGATTAATCATATATTCCATCTTCTAAAGGAGAAGTAGGACATTGTGTAAAAGATAATTTTATTCCCAAATTAATAGGAATATTTAATGTTTTAAAATCCTACATGTTAAACCTTTGCAATATTGAATTCATAGACTTAATATAGTGAAGTTATTGTTAGAGAGGGTTATTTTATTTTCCTTATGTTAGAGCATGTGTAAGGTGGTAAAATAAGGTCTAGGCTAAACACTTAACCTTAATCAATAATTCCACCTTAAATATTGAGGGACACAAAATTAACCAAGATACACTATTTGGTTGTTGTCATCAATAGAGAGCCAAATAGGCTAGTTAGGGTTTTGATCTCTCTTTTTTTAGGATGGGATGTGATGATAAATTAGAATATGTAGTGAACTAGATGAATTAATACCAAAGTGACAAATTTTTATAGAATTTGGAAAATGAAGAAAAAAGATAAAAATAGGAAACAAATCTAGAGAGTGCAGATAAAAGAACCTGGCATTAAAATTTAGAGCTAAATTAGCAGGATAGGGATGTTGGGTTCCCTATTCTAGAAGCGCTAAGTTTTAGGGTTTTAGAGTTGGTATAAGTATAGAAGTGTTTGTAGGTCACCAACTGTGCAAACCCAAATCCAAAGTCTGATGGTCTGAATACATGAACTAGGGTTTTGAAGCCTTCAGATATCAAATATACTTCAATGGACTTTAGACATGTAACTTGCAAGATCAAAAAGGGGAGAAGGGTTGTGTCATATAGGGGCTTGCCTTGACCAAATCCAATTTCGGTGTCTCCACCTCCATAAGGGCTATGATGATAATGATAAATATCACATTCACTTGACGGATCAAACAAAAGTAAATAAAAAATGAATGATAAAGAAGAAAACTAGAACTTACCAATCAGATTTGAAATCCTTGTTGGACTAAAGTCACTTTACTCATCACAAACAAGGAAGAATCAAAAGATGCTTGGAGATCCTATGAGTGTTAGTGCACATAATAATAATAATAATAAACATAAAAATAAAGCATATTATAATGCATGAACATGAATTTACTGATGTGTTGCAAAATTTTGATTGAAATAAATTATGTTGTAGATATTTTGCTTATTCTACTCTTGATATTGCATTAATTTCCTTTAGGATGAAAAAGAGATATAAAAAATGCTTATATGTTCAAATGGAGGGAAGAACGTATATTTATACAATTTTAAACATATTTTGTATTAACCATTAAGACAAGCTGACAATTGAATTTGAATTCTTAAACATATTGAGGCTGACAATAATATTTGAAACTTATGTCCTAATTAGATAAGGCAGGGGCATTGGGCGCCCTAGTCTAGCCCTTTTTAGCTATGTTAAATCTAGATAAATAGGGTTTAATTCAATTTCTAGAAAATAGAAATGAAATGGTTAAATCATATGAATAATTACGTACATGCACTTAAGAGGGTGCCAAACCTACTATAAAATTATCAAGGGTGACAATTTACAACACTAAAATTATCCCCCACTTTATTGAGGGTATGAACTTACTCTCATACTCACACTAAAGTATTGTGAAGCCAAATATTCTGTTTTCCAAAACAATAAGGAGGTAAGATAACACTAAGCTAAGAGATACAATAACCCCTAGGCTTAGGATCCTACTAAACAAAAAATGTCACAATAAAATGAATATACAATATATAAGACACAATGCAACAAAGACATATAGTAATACAAACATGAAAAAAGCATATACAAAGAATACACAAGGTATACACAAAGAATACCCAAGGAAAACAAAAATCATACAAAAATAATACATGAAGTAAACATGAAATGAGCATACAAAAACAATGAGCTAATCAATGTTGTTTAGAACAAACACTCTTCAAGTCAGCAAGGAAAGGATACCTTGATATGAAATTTTATCTCAATACCAAGAATCATTGCTTGAATGCACAAATACATAGAGGAATTCTAAAAAGAGAAGAAAATAATGTAGAGATTCAATCATTTGCTACAAAGTAAGAATATGTACAAATAGATAGGGAGCAATCTATACAAACAAAGAAGGGTACATGACTTTGGCACTAGTTTTTTCTATTGCTAGGGGTCATGCACATTACAAAATCCCTCATGGACCATAGGCTAGTAGGTTGTGCTATGCTAGATGACCATGAATTGTGACAAATAGAGAACAAAAGCTAGCAAGTTGTGTCATATGTTATGAGGCTATATATTGTTAATGCCTTAAGGAGCATACAAATGTTTAACGTCTTGAGGGACAAAGGGTTTAACATCTTGTGAGATGAAATGTTTAATGTCTTCAGGGATGAAAGGTTTAACGTCTTAGGGGAAGAAAGGTTTAATGTATTAGGGGATGAAAGGTTTAATGTCTTGGGGTACAAAAGGTTTAACATCTTGACAGAAAAATTGATAACCACACCTCGGGGGGAATTATGAAAAACACCATCATAGAGGGGGTACATCAATAAATCAAAGCTCAAGAAAAATGAATGCATGTGTGGATGCACAAAATGGATAGATGATATGACCCACCTTAAAATGTTAGCATATTTACTATATTGATATTTTAAGGAAAAGAAAGGGGAGAGAAACAATAGAGAGGATCCTTAAGAAGACTTCATACCTCCAAATTTACTTATCCTTGTGCCCCAAATGTATAGGAGAGGATAACCATGATCAAGACCATCATTCCACTACCATAGGAGTATGGTTGCACATAAGGTTGTACCATCATGAATGAAAATGAGAAAACACGTGGAGCTACAAATGCCACATAGTGATGATAAATGCAATAAAACAAAGTTTATTTAGAAGGAAAAAGGAAAAAGGTGTAACTTAATGTTAATTATCATATGATGAACCAATAGGTGCATTAGAAAATGGAAGAACTATGACACTAGATTTAGGAACTTGTTTTATTTTATTACTCAGGGTGTGGCAATCATCAATGGAATGGCCAAAAACTTCATGATATATACAAAATAAAGGATTTTTTTAATTGTATTTATAAGATATATTATGTGTTGGAGGAGTTAGAGTAATCAAGAAAGATTTTAGAATTCTCAAAAAATAATTATCTTTCTTAGATAAATGGCGAGGAGCATAAAGGAATCATTTTTCTTGTGAGGGAAAGTTTGACTGCAGATAAGAGGAAGATATAAATGTTTCAGACAAGGGTGGAGGGAATATCGATAAAGGAGGAGGCTAATAACCTAAACCATATTTGGAAAAGTGTGGTGTAGGACTCACAAGAACCTTACTTGTTCCTACCTCCTAAATTGTTTCCATTATATCCATGTTTAGAAAGAATTTTGAAACTAGATTTGTAATGTGTTTCCAATTTATGCAATAGAGAGACCATATTACCAATTTTGTCTAAATGAGAGGTATGATCATTTTTTGAAGAGGAAGATATAACATTTGCATGAGAAGAATCAATTGTTTTAAAATAAGGCATATTATTGTTGAGAGTTGAGATGTCAGGATGAGGAGGGTCAATCTAATATTTAACTAATATTTGAGGGATGAAAGCTAATGAGCCCCATTATTATAGGAAGAAGGAATACTATTATCGAGTGGTGTTATTGTATGTTTTATAGGCTTGTTATGGGTATTGGAAATGTAAGTTGTATTAAGTGAGTTTTGATTAATATCTAAGCTTGGGAGATTGGATATGTACATTTGAATTCTTCATTTATACTTACCATGTTGGGCCAAGAGGAAGGATAGTTGAATGAAGAATGGGTGAAGTGGTGCTAAGAAAGGTATGAGTGATTGAAACCTCTTGAGAAAAGATATATTCACTAGTGCAAGAGGTATTGGGAGAGGAACAACATGAGCCTCATCATTGTTTGAAGAAACGATACCAAAGGAGAAAAAGGAAACATCTATCAATAATTTAAGAAAATAAATTTTGTTGACAAGGTAGTTGGAAGGAAGATAATGACAAGAGAGATATGTTTATTATATGTTAGAAGAAGGGTAAGTGCATGGATCTATGACATAATTTTGGCTCTTAAGATGCCACTTTGTTTCTGAAATTAAAAAAAATTGATTTACATGAGAAAATGTAGTTACACTCAAAATTTTAAGATGCGCCAAGAACAAGAGTTGAAGTGCTATGAGTCTAGTTTCTAAGCTACTAATTATTTTTGAAATTAATGAAGATTAAGGGTCTCAAAAATGGGGGGGTGGAAACAAGTCCTATTTCTATAAAAAAAAATCAACACAGCGCCTGAGGGCTCCCCCCTTTTTGATTAACTTTTTTTTAGAATTTCAAAAATTCGAATAGTGAGAAATTAGCTAACACCATGTAGTTTATATTTTTTAATGAATATATAATATTTTATGAATTTTGAAAGTGGACACATCTTGAAAAGATGAAATTTGAGCGTGCTCCCCCCTAAATTTTTTGAAAACTAATCAAAATTTGATTTTTTTTCATCATGTGTAGAATGAAGTCTAGTTTTAAAAAATATAATTTGTTTCACGTTTTGATGAATGAGTAAAAATATATCCTAAAACTAGCTCATGTTGGTTTTTGACCAAAAATGGAGGCATTTACAATAGAAGTTATGGATCAAAACCTTAATTGAATCAAAACAAAAAAAGAATTATATATTTATATAGCCAAGAGAGAGGTTAATGCCATCACAGTTTTCTTATAAACTTACATTGAAATAAGTGAAAACATGATAGTGAGCACAGATGAAAATATGAGGAAAATTGGAAAATCCTATCAATTCACTCATCCAAAGTAGGTCATTTGGAAAGCACCAAATTTGGTGCTCGCCAAATGACCTACTTTGAATAAAATCTAACTTTCCCCTCTTTGGTCAACCACTTTGATTATGTTGAGAGAGCATGGTTTATGATTGTAGATGGATAGTTGAGATTTTACCTTTCATACACTCTTTTCCTCCTTCCCCTAACTAGATAACTCTCTATCCCTCTAAAGTCTCTATCTCTCTCTCTCAGGTCTCACTCCCTCCCATGCTACCTAGACTACTCTCTCTCACTCCAATCCCCTCTCTCAGATCTCGTTCCCTCTGACCCTATCAAGATAAATCTATCTCACTCCAACCCCCTTTCTCACACTCCCTCTCTCTCTCCCCCTCTGGTCTTTTTGTCTTTCTCACTCCATCTCCCTCTCTTAGGTTGTTATATTTCTCTCTTTGTCTCTCTCTGTCAAGACTCTCCCTCTCTTAGGTCTCTCACTCATTCCCTCTATCTCTTTCCCTCTCTCTCTCTCTCACTCTCTCTCTCAGGTATCTCCCTCCCACCTCTCTCTCTCTCACACACTCCCTCTCTCTCTCCCACTCCCTCTCTCTCTCACTCCCTCTATATCTCTCCCACACTCTCTCTCCCTCCCTCCCAACCCCTCTCCCCTTCTCTCTCTCTCCCACTCCCTCTATCTCTCTCCCACTTTGTCTCTCTCCCTCTCTCTCAGGTCTCTCCTTCCCAACCCCTCTCCCTCCCCTTCTCTCTCAAGTATCTCCCTCCTACCCCCTCTGTATCTCTCTATTTGTCAAGTCTCCCCTCCTACCCCCTCTCCCTCTTACAGTCACTCCCTCTATCTCTCTCCCACTCCCTCCCTCTCTCACTCCCTCTATCTATCTTCCTCTCTCTCCCTCTCTCTAGAGTATCCCTCCCACCACCTCTCCCTCCCTCTCTCAGGTCCCTCTCTCTCATGCCCTTTATCTCTTGGATTCCTATTTCTGGAGGCAACCTATTTTCACGAAGAAGTTGTAGAAAACTATCCAATGATGACTGTTATATTGCTAAAATGAAGAACCTCCTCTAAAAAAGATGGTGTTCAATATCAAGACCATAATTTGCATGAGTTCCCCCAACAACACTGCTTGAATCTAATGGAAAATGAAGGAAAACATCTAGAAGTTGAAGCTACAAATGGCACAAGTACCAATAATCTAAAGAATGTTGATCACGTGAAAATAGGTCACCTCCAGAAATAGGAATCCAAGCTCGTGTCCATATGGTAAATGCTCAATCTCACCAAAATGCATGGGTAACCAACCAATGCATCCACCTAATACATAGGAACAAGATCTAGATACATAGATCACTCAAAAAATGAACCAAGGAAGCATTAACACCAATAGTAGTAAAACCTCCATAATGCAAAAAGGGAGATCCAAGACAGGTCCATTGAAACTATGTCACCAAGAAGTGCATGTAGGAGAACATAGAACATTGTGCACATGAAAATAACTACAAATAAAAAGGGTGTGAAAACTAAGGAAAAGACACATGAGGCAAGAATAATTGGGATTCAATGTTGTCATGGAAGGAACACTTACATGAAAAGGTGTGATGGAAAAACAAAGGCACTCACAACCCACCCATGGCACTTTATATTGTAGTGTGAGTACTAAAGACACAAAAATATATGCAAAATCCCCAAAAAAGATACACCAGAATGACACTTTATCTCAATACATCTACAAAAGAGAAATTGCATACAAAAGATGCTCAAAATGCCCAAATAGGACAAAAATCTGAAAATACATGTAAAACAGCCTAAAAAAAGTCATCCCACACAAACAAAAAGTTTCCAAGAGCTAAAACGTCCAAATAATTCACTAGAATGTGAAAACACAAAAATTGAATAAAATGTACTTGGAGAAAAATATTTAAAAAATGGATGGGTGGTTGTGAAAATATTTTAAAGACCTTTCCAATGCCATTAGAATCACAAAAAAATGGAGAATTTGGCCAAAATTTGTAAGCTCAGGAGTGAAAATAGCACATTTGACTTTGACAGGCAATAAAATATACTAGCAGCAAAATTTGAGAAAAAAACCAACACCATTGGATAGTGCTCGATACTAACTTTTTGACAATATCTCGTTTGCCCAATTTCGACACCCAAGTGAAAAGTTATTGTGATTTTACCAATTCTACTTAATTTGCAAAAGAAAAAAAAAATCAGCGCCCCAAAGGATAGACGTCGATCACCCATGCGGCCATGGGTGGACTGATTTTTCTTTTTTAAATAAAATAAAAAAAACATTGGGGGCCAACCCCATCGTTGGTTGAGTGGTGGATGGGGGGACCTATTATCATCGGCAGCTTAGTGACATTGAAGCTGTTGGTTGGGCTGCAACTAGTAGCTAGCAAGCACTTTGTATAGCATTGGTCGCCATGTATATATATATATATATTGAAAAATTTGTACAAGGGCTATACAAGCCCTAACGAAAAAAAATTGCCTTCCAGACTCCCTTAACCAAAAGTAGGTAAATTTTATACCAAAATTTGTTTGTCTAGCCTCTTGAGTGCAATGGTGAGGTACTTTTTGTGCTAAAATGCAAGAAAAAATCGCTTGAGCCCAAAATTAAAAAAAAAATGAAGATTCAAATTTTTTTCCTAAAAAACCCTAGTTGAGAGAAAAACTGAAAAAATGGAGAAGGGGTTCAGTGAATCCAAAATCTTATATCATGTTAAAATTGTGAATAACACAAGACACAAGATCAAACAACAAACAAAAAAACCTCCCATGCAAGAGAGTAGCAAATAATAATCTGCTATATCCTCAATTGGAAAAACTTACAAATGAAAAGCTTCAAGAGTCTTCAAGAGAGATAATACAATGAGGGAGAGTGCTTTATAAGAGAAACCCTAAATGATAAAGAGATTAGATCATGACAAGTGTCTTCATCCTTGTTGAACATATGTTGTCATTGATGTCAAAGGAGTATTGTCCTTGATGTCAAGAAAGTGTCAGTTATTCTAGTCAGTTGTCATTGATGCAATGGCATCCAGAAGATTGGAGAATGCATAATAGTGTCATGACACTTTGAGTTATGGATGCATATGGGGAAAGCTATAGTGTTTGAATTAGTTGAGGAATGTATGTAGTATCATACTACATCTATTCATGTTAATGGAAGTAATACAAAATGTTTGACCTGTATGGTACCCAAATAGTGAGATTATTCTGCTAACATGTTTTGATATGCATTTCTTCATGGATGCGAGTTATGTCCTACATTTTTAAAGGAGAGTATGTCTACACATGATTTCTCTAATTCCATAGTTTTTAGAATTTATGTTCATCAAGAAGAAAGTTTGAAGTGACAGAAGGATCACTGTGTTGGTTAATTAACCAGGTTGATGTTCTAGATTAGTGCGGTGGTGTCTTGTAGTGTGTAATTTCTAGACATAGCATGTGAAGGTGAAATAGGACCAAGTTAAGGTCCCTAAAGGAAGCACACAAAATCATGTTTTATTGGCAGTAACAAATTTGATTTAGGACCGACCCACTACACATTTCATACAAATTTGAACTTAGGTCTACCTTAGCTGGCCTAGATAATTGTGAATGATGTTAAGAGATTCCTAGCCAACATGAAATGTTGATGTAATATGATGTATATAATGACTAATCATCATAGTTTAGATGTGTATGTGATAGTGTGAGCAAGTGTAATTTTGGGTGATTTAATGGGAGTTGCATCTCATTGTGCGCCATCATTAGAAGACCATAAATTGTGTAGGAGAGTGTTTTAAGCAAGATTAGATCGAGTGTAAGTTGCACGATCAACATTGAAGATCTGCAAACCTTATCCATGTAAGCTGGTAGGACTGGTGTCTTACTTATTTAGTTGGTGTATTGGATTGGTGTCTCTAACTTAGGTCGGTGCCTACAAATACAACATGGGATTGGTGTCTCTGGTAGGTTAGTGCCTACTTCATGATTGTAAGTTATTCATTATTTCTATGTGGATTTGGGTAGTAGACCCAAGCAACTCTTCTCACTGTGGTTTTCCCCATTCTAGATTTCCACATATATTTAGTGTTCATTGTGTGAATGTGTGCATTTGTGTTGCTTGATTGATAATAGCTATTTTGATTCATGTTTGGAGAAGTGAATAATGAATTAAACTAATAATCAATTAAAGATTAATTAATTAAATTATCTAATGCATGATTACTCTAACAAAAAGAAGCTCAATATGTCAACTTAAATGATAAATCCATCTTTTCAGCAACAAGAAGTTTTGAAGAAATAATTGATTCAAAGAGACATGAAAATTAACCTCTCAATCATTATTGAAACTGGTCGAATAAAAATAGAACTTTGTGTCATCATGATACTATTTCATTTATTCAAGTCATGCTAGCAAAATAGCCAAAGATGTTTGTAGTCCTTGCTACATTTCTTTATCATTTTCAATGGTCAATATTGTTATACCCTCCTTATTACTACATCTCTAAAACATGTTGACAATTAATACAAGATGACTAATGCAAGAGGAATTAACCATAAGAAAACTAAGGAATGGGATTTCTTCTCAAAAACATCCAAAGTTCTATTTGTAAAGACATGGATCCAGGTGTAGTCAAGCCTTTGAGAAAATTTAAACATCTTATAAATAGTCACTTAAAAAAATTTGTTGAACCTCTTGTGACGTGCCGAACCCAAACCCCACAAAATTATAAGACATACCAAATAAATATTGTTGTATGATTTCTAATTTATAGAGATCAACCATGTAATATCCCCCATCAATTTTTTTCAAATTTTAGCCACAACACCCCACCCATTAGCACTAGCAAAACCAAATAAATAGCCGGAAAGTAACCCTTCACCAAGATCCCAATGTGGGCAAGGTGATAACATCTTGGTGAAAATGATCTTTGACCAACATTTACAATTTTTACCACTTGTTAGTTAACCAAAAATGCAAGTTAGGAGCCAAAACAAGCTCAAAAACCCTAGGAATTGCAAATTGAAATGAAGACACTACTTTAATAGACAAAGTTACCACTTTATATTTTAGAGGTACCTTATAATGATGTAGAGGTTAATTTTTTTGCAGTATAGGTGCATTTCTATTCCAAATAGAGGTTCAATTTCATAAACAAGGCTCTATAACATGGCTTGAGGTCCAAAAATAATGGTCTTGATCAAACCATTTTGGAAACCTACAAGATGAGATTATGAAACAAGGGAAAATACACATATATTACAAAAATAGGTTAGATAATAAGCCCAAAAGATCACAAGATGATTACAAATTCAAATCTCTTTGAAAGCTTCAAGGAAACCTAGGTTAGAGAAACCATAGAAAACCTATTTTTTTAATCAACAAGTTAAACACCCTAAAAAAAAGAGTTTTAGAGAGATGATATCCTACAAAACAAGGCTCCAATGATTAGTCGAACCCTGTAAGAAACCCTAACTGATTAAATCAAATGCATAGAATAGAGGTGCAACTTTGTGAAGCATAGGAGCCTTACGATGGCACATAGGAAAAAGTATATGCAATAGAAGTACCTTTCTATGAAACAAAGGCACATTTTCAAAGTATAAGACCTAAAAACAATTTTTACACCACAAAAACTCAAAAAAATTCACCAAAAAGGTTAAATAAGGGGCGTGGATCCCACTGGAAATGCCAAAAGGAAGAAGGAGAATGATTGAAGTTGAAAAATATAACATAACATTTGTATGAAAATGAAATGTATAAATAAAAAATATCCATCCTCTAAGACGAGCAGAAATGAAATGCACCTTAGTTCCATTTGATTTTCCCTTATGATAATGATCACTTGTGGATTTCTCAATTCTCTATCATAACCTTGGTATGATTGCTTTAATGAGATAGAAAATAAAAGCATAAGGTATGATAGCTTGAAAAATTAGATTATGATGAAGGATGAGAGCTTGTAGATGTAGAGCTTTCAAGAGGAAAAATCAAGGGCTAAGATAGATTGATTATGGATGGCTAAGATTGAATGAGGATTAGGGTTAGGCTCAAATATGAAGTTGTGTGGCAAGTGGCACATGAGGGATATGATCTAGGTTTAAGATTGGGGTAAGGAAAAAATTGTTATGTGAATGTCTACGATTAAGAGGTGGGATTGAAATGAGTGGATAAGATTGAAAATTAGTTTAACTTCTGGGTTAGGCTCAAAGATGAAGTTGTGTGGCAAGTGGCACATGAGGGATATGATCTAGGTTTAAGATTGGGGTAAGGAAAAAATAATTATGTGAATGTCTATGATTAAGAGGTGGGATTGAAATGAGTGGATAAGATTGAAAATTAGTTTAACTTCTAGGTAGGTGCCTAGGTTTAATGAATCTAGATAAGGAGTTAGACATGTGAAGGGGACACTTGTCACATAATGAAAATTTTAGATTATGATCCATGTGAATAAGTTGGAGGGCTAGGATTGAATGGACAAGAATAAAGAATAAAGGGGAATTAATTAAATAAGAAGTAATTATTTGTTTAATTAATGAGATTGTGTGAGGGGAAAATAATTAAATAAATGATATATATTTATTTAATTGAATGATTAGGATTAAGATAAAGAAAATTAAATAATTAGGTGTGGTTGGGTAATGTCATATTTTAGGTGTGGTTGGGTAATGTTAGATTTTAGGTGTCTACACATAACCATGTAATGATGATTTCCACACCCTAACTATCAAATTATGAATGTTAAACCTTGGAAAAAGTACATAGAACTATAAACCTTAAAACACAAACATTAGATGAACTATCTCATATTGGATTGATTATCACCTAAGTTTGATTTCAAGGATTTATTGTTAGTATCACCTTAATTATTAGATGCTAGTTTTAATTTTTTTTTAGTAACATAGCTTATTGCACAATCTGTTGCATAGATGGTTGTTGTTGCACTAAAAGATCAACCTGTTAATGCCCAATACAACCACTAGAGTTAATGAATCCATGGGAGGTAGTTAAACCATGTCACAAACTTGAGCATTGCATTGCATAGCAGAAGGAGACAAAGGAAACAAACCTTGCAACAATACCACCTAGCACAAGTGAGGGGTTTGAACCTAGGATCTGATACCAATTGTTGCATATATAGTTACTGTTGCACCAAAAGATCAACCTATTAATTCCCAATACAACCGCTAGAGTTAATGAATCCATGGGAGGTGGTTAAGCCATGTCACGAAATTGAGCGCTATGTTGCACAATACAAGGAGACCAAGGGTGCACACTGGTGCGGGAGCACCCATAGGTTATCTCATAGGTTGTCTAGGATAGTCTTGTCTAAGACAACTAAGCAATAAAACTTAGTTAATTTGGATGTAAGCCTTAATGGAATATATTTGTTTGGGTGTTGATCATCTGAGGAAGGTCATGTTGACCAATGGATAGGCCTAAGACTTTTGCACAAGTAAGGTTTTGACCTTTTAGGATTTTTTAGGAGTTTCTTTTCAATTTTTGCAAATAATGCTCAATGGGAGCTACAAGCGGCCAAGGAGAGCCCAAGGGAGAGATAAATTTTTTAGGCAACCTATTTATGGAATGCCTCGGCATTGGAGCAAGGTTGGAAAAAACTTGTATTGTCTTGAAGTTTTGTGAATTCAAGGAAAACAGTTGTGTTTGTGTGCTAATTTTCTAATTTTTGCTTGAAGTGTTGCTTTAATGGATTGAACAGGGCACTGTAATTAGTGTAGGATGTAGTGTAGCTATCCTTCAAGCTTTGTGTGGCATTTAGATAGTTTTCTAATTCATTTTCAACATTTTTTTCTAAATAGTTTTGTTTCTACACTGTTGCTGGTTTGAACCAGATAGTTTTGTGAAAATGGAGTGTTAGTTCACTTTCCCACCGTACAAGTTGTACGGCCCTTTGGGAACCGTGACTAGACTCCATGGTTGTAAATATTGTAGGGTTTAGGTTCTTTGAAAGTATAGGAGCTGTTGGGAAAGTCTTGCCCTAGACGAGCCAAGAAAGAGTTCGGCTAGGGAAGACCTTAGTGAAGAGCACTTAAATTGTAGGGGTGACAACTTTTGACAAATCACTACTTGGAGAAGACATATGAGTGTGTTTCCATGACATAGCATGGAGGAAGAAGCTCCATCAATTCATCTGATGTGAGGAAAACTTGACAGTTTGAAAGAAGCTAGGAAAGGGCTTAAAAGACCTAGTTTTGCCCATTTTTAGGTTAGGGCATTGTACAAATAGCTGAGACCCAAGACCCCAAAAATATTTGAGAGGTGGGAAAATGAGGTAGGAATCCCAAGAAAATATTGGGGTGTTCTTTGGAAAGTTTTGAGAACTAACCTATTTTCTCGGAGAAGGAGGCCTAATTGGGGCTCCTAGGGCTAGTAGCCTTTTAAGACATAAATGAGGGTTTGGTGGAAGCGACCAAGAAATAGAGTCAAATGGACCTTCAAGCACCACAGTAGGATGGATTACAGTCATTAGAAATACCTCCACACCCCTGCAAGGTTAAATTCAAGATTTTGGAGGATTATAGTCTTTAGGGTGGATTAAGGGCTAAGTGTAGAGTTGCAAGTTTGTACCAAGGTGGACTTGGTAGGATGTTGGTAGTTGGGGTTGGCAAGGAAAAACCAGGGGATCCTAAGTAAAGAAAGGTCCTATAGGTTGAAGTGGTGGAGAGAGACACCTTAGAAGTCTTCCAACAAGACTTAGAGCATGAAACTGTGATTGTTTCATCCAACCTCCCTATCAGATTGGTATTAGAGCTTCAAAAGATTTGCGATAGAATATTATATGTTGAAGATTGAGTCTAGTGGTTCTACTGACATGGTGACAAATGTAGAATTTTCTAAGAAGGTCAAAGAATAGGAGGAAGACAATAGGCTATTGATGGAAAGAATAGCTCAACTTGAGCAAGCAATGAATAATGTGCAAACCAAGAATGATGAGGTCAGTGATAGGTTGGAAGGAAAGCTACCAAAGAGAGAAGAGGTTGCAGAGGAAGACAAGATCCCTGAACCTGACCCTGTTTTGGAAGAAGAGCCTTTCTTGAAGGCATTGAAGGCTTTGAGTGGAAAAGCACTTGAAGGCATACCACTGTTTAGTGGGAAAATGGAAGCTGATCTAGTCATGGATTAGATAGAGGGAATGGAAAACCATTTTGAATGTGATGGAGTCACTAAAGCACAGAGGGTAAAGGTGGCCAAATCAAGATTGAGAGGTTCTGCCTTGACATGGTGGAAGTTCATTTAGACAGAGAGAGAAAAGGAAGGAAAGAAACCTATTTCCACTTGGAAGGGAATGATTGCCAAAGTGAAAGAAGCATACATGCCAGATGATTATGAAATTCAGTTGCATAAGAAAAGACAGAGCTTGAGACAAAGAGACCAAGACGTGAATTCTTATACTGAGGAGTTTCAAAAACTTTGCATGAGGTCTAATGTAACTGAGGATGAAAGTCTTAAGGTGGCTAGGTATCTTAACGGCTTGAAGTGGAACATTCAAGAGGAGATGACTCTTCTAAGTCCCAAAACAGTGCAGCAGTGTTATCAATTGGCTATAAAGATTGAAGAGGGGAGTAAGAGTAAACAAGACCAGGCTTCCAAGAGCAAAGGTAAAGGCAGAGATCAAAGAGGACATAGAGGTGGATACCAAGGTAGAGGGACTGAACAAAGAAGTCAGGGAGAGTTTAAACTCACAGAGCATGGAAGTGAAACAACTTCTAGAGGAGGCTATGGAAGAGTTAGAGGATCTCAAGGAGGTTCTAACAGAGGAAGAGGTGCAGGCAGGAGTAATTCATACTTTGCTAGTATGAAATGTTATGATTGTGGTCAAGTAGGACATCTAGCTTATAGGTTCCTAGAGAAAGCATCTTCTTCAAATACAGAAAAGAGAGTAGCATATAATCAAGAAGACACTATGAGTGTCAAGTCACCAGAGGTTAGTCACATTGAGTCAGAAATGGGGGAGAACTTGATGTTTAGCAGCGTTCTAATTAGACAACCAGTCAAAGAAGAGCCAAAGCAAAGGAGAGGCTTATTCAGGGTAAGATGCAAAATACTTGGGAAGGTGTGCAAAGTTATAGTGGATTTAGGGTCTACTGATAATATTATCTCAGAGCAGGCAGTGAGGAAGTTGAAGTTGGAGAAAGTACCCCACACTAATCCTTACAAGGTGACATGGTTGAACAAAGGGCAGAGTGTTCTTGTAAATGAGCAGACAATGGTGGAGTTCTCCATTGGAGGCTACAAGGACAAGTTGATTTGTGATGTTTTTCCCATTGATGCATGCCATCTACTATTGGGCAGACCATGGCAGTATGATAGAAGAGCCATCTATGATGGAAAGGAGAACAATATCTCATTCAAGAAGGATGGAAAGACATTCAAATTGCAGTCACTGTCAGATGAGGAAAAAGGACAGTCAAAGATCCCTAGTGTCTTGTTAAATAGTGGCAAGGAGTATATCAATACTCTACAACAAGGAGGGGAAGGATATGTGGTCATGGTGCAACCTAAGGAGGAAGATAAGACTAAGGAAATAGTCATACCAGGAGCAGTCCAGAAGTTGCTTGAGAAGTACAAGGACATAGTCAGTGATGGAACACCAGCAACCTTACCTCCAAAGAGAGCAATCAGTCATCAAATTGACTTCATACTAGGGGCTTCATTACCAAACAAGGCAGCATACAAGCTTACACCAGATCAGAACCTAGAAGTAGCTAGACAAGTGCAGGAGTTGTTAGACCAAGGACTACTTAGGAAGAGCATTAGTCCATGTGCAGTACCAGTGGTCTTAGCAACCAAGAAAGGTGGTAAGTGGAGGTTATGCACTGATTCTAGGGCTATAAATATAATTACAATTAGATATAGGTTCCCTATTCCTAGGATTGAGGATTTGATGGACTGTCTTGGAGGAGCTCAATATTTCACCAAGTTGGATCTCAAGAGTGGATACCACCAGATTAGAATCAAAGATGGGGATGAATGGAAGACAAATTTTAAGACAATTGATGGGTTGTATGAGTGGAGAGTGATGCCATTTGGCCTCTCAAATGCCCCTAGCACATTCATGAGGCTCATGAATGAAGTGCTTAAGGATTTCACAAGAATATTTGTGGTGGTATATCTAGATGATATACTCATCTTTAGCAAGACAGCAGAAGAACATCTAAAGCATGTGGAGTTGGTTCTTAAAAGATTGCAGGAGGAGAGGTTAGCTATCAACTTAGAAAAGTGTGAATTCTTCAAACAAGAGCTTGTGTATTTGGGGTTTGTAGTATCCAAAGGAACATTGAAGATGGACCCAAGCAAGGTGGAAGCTATCCTAAATTGGCCTACACCAACCACCGGGACAAAGGTAAGGAGTTTTCATGGGTTAGCTCAGTTTTATAGGAAGTTTATAAGGAACTTTAGTGGTATATGTGCACCAGTACTTGATACAATCAAAGGTGGCCTAAAAACTAAGTTCAAATGGACTCTTGAAGCTGAGAAGGGTTTTGAGAAACTAAAACAAGAAGTGGAAACTCAACCCATCCTTTTGTTACCTAGTTTTGATAAGTTAGTCACTGTAGAATGTGATGCTAGTGGAATTGCAGTAGGAGGAGTACTAAGCCAAGAAGGCAGACCTATAGCTTTCTTTAGTGAAAAGCTCAATGAAGCTAAGAAAAATTATTCTACCCATGACCTAGAACTATATGCTCTAGTACAGTCACTTAGGAAGTGGAGGCATTATCTCCTACCTAAAGAGTTTGTAGTGTTTACTGATAACCAAGCACTTAGCTACATCAACATACAGGAAAAGTTGAGTAATAGGCACTTGAAGTGGATGGAATACCTCCAAGCTTTCACTTTTACCATCAAGCACAAGAAGGGACAGTTGAACAAGGTGGCAGATGCATTAAGTAGGAGGTTGCTGACACTGCAAGAGATACAAATAAAGAGCATTGGGATAGACAGTTTCAAGGATCTCTATGGGTAAGATGAAGACTTCTCAGAGGCATATAAGGTATGTTATGATTTTGAGAATCACTTTCATAGTCAATTCTCAGAGTATACATTATAGAGTGGACTTTTGTTCAAAGGGAATTAGTTATGTGTTCCAAAAGGTTCAATGAGAGAGAATCTTATCCACGAGAAGCACAATGGTCTTAGTGGTCATTTTGATATCAACAAAACAATGGAATTAGTGCAAAGGTTCTATTATTGGCCCAAATTACCAAGGGATGTTAGAAGGTATGTGGAGCAGTGTGTAGTTTGTATGAAAGCCAAGGGGGGAGCTAGCAATGCAGGTTTGTATCAACCTCTACCCATTCCCAATAGACCATGGGAATGTATTAGCATGGAATTTGTGGTAGGACTCCCTAAGACTAAGACAAGGTTTGATAGTGTCTATGTGGTGGTAGATAGGTTCAGTTTAATATGAGTCACTTGATTCCTTGCAAGACCACCCATGATGCTAGCTATATTGCTCAACTCTTCTTCAAAGAGATTGTGAGGATCCATGGATTGCCATTGAGCATTGTATTGGACAGGGATGTGAAGTTTATGAGTCATTTTTGGAAAACTCTATGGAGTAGATTAGGTACTAACTTGTCTTTTGGATAATCCTACCATCCTCAGACTGATGGAAAAACTGAGGTGGTTAATAGAGTGTTAGGTAACCTTCTAAGATGCCTAACCAAGGAGTATGGACAGACATGGGACTTGGTCATATCACAAGCTGAATATGCCTACAATGACAGTGTGAATCGGACCACAGGTAGAATTCCTTTTGAAATAGTGTATGGAATGCACCCAAGAGGTGTGTGTGAACTTAGAGATTTAGGAGCTATGAAGTATAGGAGTGGCCATGCTGAGGATTTCTTTCAGACCATGAAGGAGATTCAGGAGCAAGTGAAGAATACAATTGCAGAGGCTACTCACAAGCTAAAAGCTAAAGTGGACATGTCTAGGAAAGATCTACAATTTGTAGTAGGAGACTATGTCATGGTCCATCTCAACAAATCTAGGTTGCAGAAAGGAACATCAACCAAGTTGCAGATGAAGAGAGTGGGACCATGTAAGGTGTTAGCCAAGTATGGAAAGAATGCTTACAAGGTGGAGCTACCTGCAGACTTAGGCATTTCACCAGTGTTTAATGTGGCTGATTTGATCAGGTATAAAGGACTAGTCACTGATTTGGATCAGAAAAGTGTGGATGTCTTGAAGGATGTGAGTAACATAGCCTTACCTCCTAAAGAAAAGCTACAAGCAGAGAGGATCTTAGAATCAAGGGTGAAGAAGTCTACCCGGCATAAGGTATACATGGAACATCTCATCAAATGGAAGGACAAACTAGAATCTAAGGCTACATGAGTGGATGAAGCTCAGTTCAAGAAGTAGGGTATTGATTTATCTCTGATCTCTCCCCACAATCCTTAGTGTTTGGCTGAGGGGGAGAATGGTGCAGGAGCACCCATAGGTTATCTCATAGGTTGTCGAGGACGGTCTTGTCTAAGACAAATAAGCAATAAAACTTAGTTCATTCGGATGTAAGCCTTAATGGAATTTTTTTTTTGGGTGTTGATCATCTGAGGAAGGTCATGTTGACTAATGGATAGGCCTAACACTTTTGCACAAATAAGGTTTTGACCTTTTAGGATTTTTTAGGAGTTTCTTTTCAATTTTTGCAAATAATGCTCAATGGGAGCTACAAGCGGCCAAGGAGAGCCCAAGGGAGAGATAACTGTTTTAGGTGACCTATTTATGGAATGCCTTAGCATTGGATCAGGGTTGGAAAAAACTTGTATTGTCTTGAAGTTTTGTGAATTCAAGGAAAACAGTTGTGTTTGTGTGCTAATTTTTTGATTTTTGCTTGAAGTGTTGCTTTAATGGATTGAACAGGGCACTGTAATTAGTGTAGGATGTAGTGTAGCTATCCTTCAAGCTTTTTTTGGCATTTAGATGGTTTTCTAATTTGTTTTCAGCATTTTTTTGTAAATAGTTTTGTTTATACACTGTTGCTGGTCTGAACTAGACAGTTTTGTGAAAATGGAATGTTAGTTCACTTTCCCACCGTACAAATTGTATGGCCCTTTGGGAATAGTGACTAGACTCCATGGTTGTAAATATTGTAGGTTTTAGGTTCTTTGAAAGTATAGTAGTTGTTGGGAAATTCTTGCCCTAGGCGAGCCAAGAAAGAGTCCGGCTAGGGAAGACCTTAGTGCAGAGCACTTAAATTGTAGGGGTGTCAACTTTTGACAAATCATTGCTTGGAGAAGACATATGAGTGTCTTTCCATGACATAGCATGGAGGAAGAAGCTCCATCAATTCATCTAATGTGAGGAAAACTTGACAGTTTGAAAGAAGCCAGGAAAGGGCTTAAAAGACCTAGTTTTTCCGATTTTCAAGTTAGGGCATTGTACGGACAGCTGAGACCCAAGACCCCAAAAATATTTGAGAGGTGGGAAAATGAGACAGCAATCCCAAGAAAATATTGGGGTGTTCTTTGGAAAGTTTTGAGAACTAACCTATTTTCTCGAAGGAGGCCTAATTGGGGCTCCTAGGGCTAGTAGCCTTTTAAGACCTAAATGAGGGTTTGGTGGAAGCGACCAAGAAATAGAGTCAAATGGACCTTCAAGAACCACAATAGGATGGATTGCAATCATTAGAAGTACCTCCACACCCCTGCAGGGTTAAATTCAATATTTTGGAGGATTATAGTCTTTAGGGTGGATTAAGGGCTAAGTGTAGAGTTGCAAGTTTGTACCAAGGTGGACTTGGTAGGAAGAATTATGTTGGTAGTTGGGGTTGGCAAGGAAAAACTAGGGGATCCTAAGTAAAGAAAGGTCCTATAGGTTGAAGTGGTTGAGAGAGACACCTTAGAAGTCTTCCAACAAGACTTAGAGCATGAAATTGTGATTGTTTCATCCAACCTCCCTATTACACACCTTGCAAGATAACCATCAGTATGAGATAATCCCCTACCAATCCTCTCATATTTACTCTTCTATTACACACATCACACCAAATCTAGGTATAGATATTGTCCCACAACAACACTTTTGTCCCATCCAATTTTATTATTTACTTCAAGTAACCATCAAAAACATCTTGATTCATACATCTAAATTCATACTAATTAATGCATTTGGACCTATCAAAAATCATAAATAAAATTCTTCCATTTATGATCTAAAGCATTTAATTTTTCCATTGTGTTTATCAAAATAATATTTCTTGTCATAGGATAATCAATGTTGCCAAAAGGAAATTATCTCTATAGTTTTCTCTAAGTGGTTTATACTACATCCTAATTATATAAATGATATATATTTTTTAATGAGTAGTTCATTTTTATAATATCTAAATGTAACCTGTTTATATCATTTATCCATTAGGAAAGCTATGCTTATTTTTATAATTAGAGATCAAATTCATTTCAATATATATTTAAAATATTTAGAATCCCTCAAAATGTCATCCAAAAGTTGTTTATTAGTAATTAATAAAGCTTCCGAATTTGAATCTGTGTATCTTAAAGCAATTCAATTTTTTTCTCCATTTACTAGGTAATAAAGTATTAATATTTATTTAAACTTATACTTGTAAGATTATGTTTAGTCATACTTATATTGAATTATTAATTATGTTTAAGAAGGTTAATAAGCTATTTATTGGAATAGTTATGACTAATCTAAACTATTAACCATATGTATTGTATTTTGGTAGTCCCCAAACTAGAAATTGACTAAATTATTATCATATAATATTTTAAATTTATTTTTACTTGTTGATTATACTAACTTGAATTAGGGTTTTATTTAATAATTTATTTGAATACTTAATATTTTTGTAATTGCAAGGATTGAGTAGAATTTGAGGATTGTAAAAGAAATCAATATTTCTCAATAGTTATCTTTGCTAGTGACTAATCTTTGAAAATTAAACCTTACATTTCACAAGATCCATACAAAATAAATATTAAAGTAAGACTAGTCTTTAGCAATAGAAAAATTATCTACATTATAAAACTACTCATCCTTATCCAAGTAATATAATTTTAGGTTCAGCTCTATTTCTATCAATAATTAATAAAAGTGATCTATAATTTTTTTTCATAATTTATATTTTATTAAAACACCATCTAAAAGGTAGTTAAATGAGAAAACCATCACAAAATTTTCATATGACAAGTATGGGTGATTTTAAAATTCCAATCTTGATCGAAACATGAGGCATGCTCCTATAACCTTCTAGAAAATATACATAGTGCAAGAACGTTAGAAGAAAATAGAAAAATGGAGTGGGTTGTTTGATAACCTGATTATGTTAATTCTACTAAAATATCACACTTTTTAATATTCAACAGCATAATTACAGCTCATCATTATAAAAAATTGGTAAATAGATGTCCTAATTTTTTTGACCAATATTTACTTTTGACCATTGAACAAAACATCTTTTTTAAAGCATAGCTGATTATGTACAATAAAAATACGCATTCTTCTTCAAATCATAGGGATGAATATGGAGAGAGGTTGTGCAATGGAAATTTTTCATTTTGGAGAAATAAAGTGAATTTTTTCTCTCTTGAGAAAGGATTAAAAATAAAATACCATCCTTTGAGATAGTGTTTGAATATCTCAATGGTAGTGTCTATAGTCTAAATTTTTTTTTGTCTTTAGTGATTTTCTATGTAGAGGAAATAATGAATGGTACATATAATTAACCCCAAGTTATAGTTTCATATTGAACTTTTGGGGGGCTCCATTTACACAAAATATTCACACCTAGTGGTTGGCTCCACTCATGTTTGACATGGGGAAATTACATGTAAAATTTATCATGTCGTTGTGTGGGAGGTGAGTCGTTGGAGATGGCGACCTATTTATTTGATGCTTGTAGAGATTCAACTAATGATCAAGCTTGCTCAACTTCCAAAAAGTAACTCATGAAGGTGGATGCATCATGTGAACTCACTTAAAGCCCACAATTATTTTTAGAAAGAAATTAGGTTTACAGATTGGACATACAAGGTTTTGCATAGTGGGCTACTGTTCTAGCAAAAGATCGACCTGTAATGCCTGATACAACCACCAGATTTATACAAGATCTAAGATCCATATGAGGTGGTTAAGCCATGTCACAAACCCAAGTGTCGCACTGCACAACACAAGGAGACCAAGGGAGAAACTCTTGCAACAATCCCCCTAGTGCAAGTGAGGGGTTCAAACCTGCGACCTCAACTCTGATACCAATTGTTGCAAAGGTGGTTGTTGTTGCACCAAAAGATCAACCTGTTAATGCTCGATACAACCACTAGATTTATAGAAGATCTAAGATCCACAGGAGGCAGTTAAGCCATGTCATGAACCCAAGCATCATGCTACACAACACAAGGAAACTAAGGGCAAAACTCTTGCAACACAAGGTGGATCAAACTCTAGTTATTTTTATTTATTAAATTGATGCATTTTTTTTATTAAGAAGTTTATTAAATATAATTATTTTTCCAAGTTAGTAATTAAATCCATAAAAATAGTTTTTGAAGAAATATCAAATCTAGGAAAGTAATATTTGTTAAAAAGAATTGATTATATATAGTAGAAACTTATAGTATTATGTGTTAGGAGAAAGAGATAAGGTAAGTGTTGGTAATTTTACTTGTAAATTTGTATTCACCCAAAAAATCTAAACCAAGGTCTTTGGTAAAAACACTTAAAAGAAAATTCATTGTATTTAGTAGCACAATAGTTTTTAAAATATTCAAGGAAAGAAATGCATACAATTGAATATAGATTAATATGTCAAGGATTGTTTACATTTCAATAGGATGAAACAAGTCAAAACATGAGAACATAGGAAGGTAATTTACATAATAAAAAATATATCCAAATCTTTAGAAAAGTAAAAAAGAAAAGATCCAATGAATGAAGTTAAGCTCAATGATCACAACATGTTGAAGAGGAAATTTTCCTCCATAAAAGGCATAAGCTTATCTTTAATCAATCATAGGCAAAGTGATCATATATTTAAAAAATGATTGATAGACACTGGTGCCTCCATTTACATTGTTATTTTGTAGGAGTACTTGACAAGAGAAATGCTACAGCTCATTGACAATACTATTGAGAATTATGAAACTCAATTTAAAGCTTGACAATCCATAAAATCTAAGGATTAATGCTTGAGAGATTAACAATTGATAGATCAAATATAAAGATATTCAATATAACATTCATTATTAAATTTGATTATGAATAAAGAATAAATCTCTAACTATAATTTAATGTTTAAATATATGGGATCAAATTTAATTCCTATAATAAATTAATGAATTAAATATATATACACTTTATTTCCAAAGCTCTTTGTTTACATTTTTGTGTTTTCTAAATCATTTAATAATGGCATAACTTGTCAAGCTCTATCAGTAGACTCGCTGCAGCCTGAGCGAGATTGCTGGTATAGGAAAATTCTTGATAAGAGTGAAGAAACTTATATACGAAGAGGTGGGGAAAGAGCTATTATTGTACTTGTGAGAGCAGTGGCTTCCTATATAAAATATGAAGAGTAAAAGGTCATTTAGCAAGAGATTATAAGAGGGGATTCTTCAACTTCACTTGACAATCTATTAAAGTGTCTTACCTCTCCAGAACAGGAAGTACTCTGGAATAGGTTTCAGAGATAAAAATGCCATTATAGATAAATCAGAAGATTTTTCAAGTGCTCCTTCCATTCTCTGCTGACTCAATTATCTAAACAAATCAAAACGTGTTATTTAAACAAAAATCTAGAAATCTATATCTTGTTCTTCTCAGTTAAAAAAAATAAGAGTTGGGAGAAGAATATATTGAGAAGTAGAGTAGTAGGTTCTCTTGGAGAGGAATATATTGAGAATTAGAGTAGTAGGCTCTCTTGCCTGGGTCGTTGCCTACCGCTGCACATGAAATATTGGGCTGAAATGAATCTTTCCATCTAACGATCATCATTACTCTCTTTATTTATTTATTTATTTATTTATTTATTTATATATATATATATATATATATATATATATATATATATATATATATATATATAAAAGAATTATTGATATTGATTTGGCCTGCAGCGTGCGCTTTGTCTGCCTGTGAAAGGTAATGATGACATGTACAGTGAAAGCCGGCATACCATTTCATTGTCATGTCCATCTCATTATAGGGTAAAATAGTGTATATATGGAGAGCGTGACTGTAAAATAGTATAGTTTGTAGAAGTCAATGGTTAGGGTCCATCTCCTTCACCTTGCAATTTGAGAATATAACCATCAAAATATATGTACAAGTGTGTTTGACTTCTCTCTTTATGGATAAGTACGTATAATTGTGTGCACTCGAAGAAATTCAATATTTAGATGTAACTAACAATGAATCATTTAATGCACTCTTACTTTATAATCATAAATATCTTTTTCTTTTTTAATAAGAAAATATTTTCACATAGGTTTTTAAAGCATTAATGTCTTAAAAAATAGTTTTTTTTATAAGATGACAAGTTTATAAATAGAAATCAAATATTTTAAAAGATGAAGTCTTAAAAGAACATAAAATTTCACATGAAATTGAAAGCTAAGAACACTTTCACACTCAACTTTCTCTTTTTATGGCATATATACCTCTTTACACAAAAAAATATTAAATACTTTCTTTCAACATACAGATAAGATGAAGTTCACATAGCAATCTTTCCACCATAATTTCTTTTGGAAAGAAAATTAAACCTCTTCTTTTCATAGAAAATAATCTAGAAGTTGGTAGAGTGTGTGGGATACTTGCAATTTGAAGTAGGGAAACCACCAAAAAGCTATTGAGCAGGAGTGAAGATGTTAGTATTAGCTCATGTGGAAAAATCCCAACATTGTCTCCTCTCTACCTAGCTTGTTTGTCATCACAATACCCTTCAAAGTGTCTCTCAACATTGACTATAACGTGACTTGGATCCTATGGCATTACTTTATCCTTCAAAGTGTCTTCAACACTAATTACAACATGATAATTTGAACATGATGTCTTGTAGCAAACTCTACAAATAATACATGAACTGTACCTCTTATTTTTTGGATCCACAAAATATACAATCTACAACTACTAAACCACTCATACATGCATGCTTCAGATTAGATCCAATACTATATGAAGGAATTTATAATATACAATGGTGATTTGCTAATCACAAAATAATCAAATATGTATAAGCTCAAACTACCTTGATAGAAGAAAAGGAAGGGAATCTACTATATAGACTTTTAAATTAAAAGTGAATATAATGACACAATCATATTCACCAATATCACAACTACATTTAATTACATACAAGAAGACAAACAATGAAGTCAAAAATGGTAGTCCAATGAACATTATTATTGCAATAAAAGAGTATAGTGTTCCTCTTCTCCCCACACACTTAAGTGGAAGTTCAAGTTATTCAACCTCAAGTTCACTAAGACCTCCTAATAGCACAGATTTATGGGATAGTTCAGATCTAGCATCAAGTTCAAAATCTTCAAGAAAGATATGGAAATTTATTAGAGTACTAATATGAACCAAGATGTTAATTATTTTTTGTTTAATAAAATTCAAGGTGATTTCTCTATTTATTAAGAGGTTGTGAAAGAGAAACTATAGATTGATGCATTAGGAACGAAGAGATGTAAGCAATTATAAAAATAATACATTGAAATTAGTGCAGTTTCTAAACTATAAATATGTGGTTGTTGTCAAATGGATTTACAAGGTAAAAAGCCATGTTGGTGATTCTATGAAATAGCACAAGGTAATATTAGTTTCCGAAAGTTTTGGTCGAACACCTAGAGTATATCATTCAAAAAAATTCACTCCAATTGCAAGGTTTGATACCATTAAGATTATCATAGAAATTTTTGTATAATACAAGTGGCTTGTATATTAGATGGAAGCAAAAACCACCTTCCATAATGGTTAGATATATGATGAAGTCTATGTGGAAGAATGCATGGGCTATGAAACTCCAAGAAAAGAACATCTGGTTTATAAATTGAGGAAAGCTCTATATAGGTTGAAGTAGGCCCCTTGTGCATAGTATGCAAAGATTGATAACTATTTCTTGAAGAAGTATTTTGATAAAAATGCACTTAAATCCAACATTGTATGTTAAAATATTGATAGTAAACTTATCATTATTTGCACCTTTATGTTGATGATCTTATTTATATAGGTAATAGAAAAACTCTAATGGAGAAGTTTTAGGCTTAAACAAAATAAGAATTTGAAATATAAAATTTAAGACTCATACATTATTTTATTTATTGTGAAGTGCAACAGTAATTAGAAGGTATATTCATCTCTCAATCCAATTAAGTAGTATATTTATTGAAATTTTTCAAAATGATGACATGTAATGTAGTTGCAACTCCCTCAACACTTAGTGATAAATTGACTAAGGAAGTTGCAAGTTCCAAGGTGGGTGCTACTTCATATATAAGTTTATTTGGGAGCCTTATGAACCTTGATATAGTTCTAGACATGATATTATGTATGTTGTATGTCTCCTTTCTTAGTTCATACATGATCCACATGAAATGTATTGGCATGTTGCCAAAATAATATTAAGGGTTTTGAGTGGTACATAATTTTTTGGTAGATATTATTCTTCCACTAAAAAATTTGAATCAATTGGCTACAATTTTTTTGATTGGATTAGTTCAATAGTTGATATAAAATGAAAATCTAGTTGCATTCTCTTGCTTGAATCAAGAGTTGTACCTTCGAGAAATAATAAGAAATCAATTGTGGCTTTATCTTCAAGTAAAGATAAATTTATTGTTGTCATAGTAGGAAGTTGAAAAGTCATGTAGATTCAAAGGATTTTGGAGGATTTACATCTATTGCAAAAATACCCAACTACTATTTTTTATGATAATAGTGACACTAGTGTAATTAAAAAAAACTATATATGTTTAATGCTAGATTGAAACACATAAATATTTGACACCATTTCATTAAAAATTTGGTCCAATATGGGCAAGTGGAACTATAATTTTGTCCTAAATATAAGAAAAAAGATTAAAAAATTCACCAAAATTCTTCCCAAATAAAGTTTTGAAATAAAGAAAAATAGGGGGGTTCATCAAATGGGAATGAATTGGAAAAGGGGTTTGATGGACCTATCTTCCACTATTTCATTAGGAAATGAGATCCACACAATGAAAGGACTGTCAGCCAAAAGGTGAGCCAAGTCAAAGTATGAATCTGCAAATTTATTTTTTTGCAAGGTCAGGGGTCCTGATTAAACAATAATTTGGGGAGAAAGATTAAAAATAGAAAACTAAATCCAAAATGCAACCTCTAACTTGAATTTGGATGATTAAACTCAATACATATGGAACCAAAAATAAAAATGTAGAATCTGAGAAAGGGAAAATGATGTGTACCAATCACCAAAAGTGTTTTTTCCAAGCTAACTGAGGACTCATTCCCCCTATGGCAAATGGGTCCTAGCTTGGGCTTTGTAAAAATATTTTTTGGGTTCTCTTCTACTATGTCTACACTCCCAAATCATGAATTTTCACAATTGGACAACCATAAATAAATCCTATAGGTGAGTTTTCATGAAATTACAACAATGATGATAACAAATGCAACTTTGACAACTTTGCATTTTTTCTCTTCAAGAGATCTTCCACCTAAAATCTGTAAACACAAATCAAGAGGGGAAAATATTTTGTTGTTGGATAATGGGGGTTTTTCTTGGTCAACCCCCATTTTGGTAATTAAACCTTGTAATGAAATAATGAAACATGAAGGGATGATGAATGAAGAAAGCAATGTCACAACTCACCAAACCCTTGTTTGGACCTTGGAATGTAGATCTACAACTTGCATGAAATAGTTTCAATGGATGTGGATCTTGATCTTGAAACTTGATTTGAAACAATGCCTTTGAATGCTTGAATGGACCTTGAGCACTACATCAACATATTAGCTCAAATAATATGCATGATACAAGAAGAACTTGGCATGGTAATAGGATCTTGATTGCTACAATAATTATTCAATAAATTTTCTCTTGAATTCCTTTAATTGCTCCCTTGAAAGTGCTCTTAAGATAACTTGATCTCATGAAAGTATTTTTGGTGAAACATAGTGAAATGACCTTATATTTATAGGTATGTAACATTAATTTCCCTGTATTCAAATAGGGCAAGCTGACATGTGAATATACATTTAATATCAATGAAATATCACCAAAAACATAATAAAAATTTAGGTCCTAGGTCTAAGTGGGGACTCATTTTTCCTTGGGAAAATGGGTCCTAGGTCACTTACCTAGGACACACATTCTCCAACGATAAATATTACATCATGGCATTAATGAATGCTAGGTTTTTCTCTTTGAAAAATGTAATTAATTAGGCTTGAATTTGAATTGAAGGGGCCAATAAAGGAAATTAACCTCAATTAATTAATAAATCCCTAGATGAGTGTGAAAATGTAAAGGTACACATTACAACACCAAAAATAAGGTATAATTAAGTCCATTTTAATTTAATAAGGCCCTAAACTTAATGCACGAATATGTAAAAACACATTACAACACTAAATTAATGCATAATTTAGTTCATTTCATTATTAACATTTCCCAAATTAAGTGTGAAAAAGGGGTAATTTTTTCTACACTACATTTAGTCTCCACTTTAGTGAGAGGATGAGCACAAGTGCAAACTCACACTAAAGTAGACATTCAAGACACATATGTATGTAGAAATGACAAAGATACTCAATCATACAAAATCAAATCCTTGAAGAGAAGGGAAGGCAGATCAAGCTTTGACTATTTTTCCAACTCGATGTGGATCATGTCTAGGTTGTTTTTCCAATACATTCACAAGCTAAACTTGATGTTCACTATGCAAAAAACACACATGCTCACACAAGCTAATGGAACCTTAGGCTATCCACTAGGTGAGCCCCCAACGGGTAACAAATGATAGAATCTAATTAGGCTCCCATACCATATCAAAGCTATCCTCCTAACAACTTGAATAAGGCACCATAATATGAAACTTTGAGCTTCACAAGGCCTAACAAGCTGCATTATGCTAAACACTCATGAACATGGGCAAGGCTATACTAGCAAGCAAGGTGTGTTATGCTTGGTGGACTTGAAAAGGGGTTTGAGCTTCACAAGGTAAACAAGTTGTATTATGCTAGACACTTGTGAGCATGGTTGTAGGTAATGATTTGTTTAAAGGGACTTCACTTAGTTCATGTAAGGTCTCTTCTTAGGGATCATCGTCCCTAATGTGTCCAAGAGAGGAAAAGTCTAGAATAAGAGAATCACAACATAGGGAATGCAACGCGTAGCATCACCACTAAGAGGAAATTTGTATGTTAAGAAATATCATGCTCTCGGAGGACATCAAACCCACTAACACAACCAAGAAAGGGACACATCACAAGAATAAAGAAAATCACCCAAAGAAACATGAGTGTCGATGTATGTCCCCACTTTAAAGCAATTACTAACACCATTTTTGTGAGAAATAGATTTAAAGTAGCAAATATTCAATGCTAACCATAAGGAAGACATGAGAGCTTATTCAGAAAGGCCTATGCCAAGTCATATGTTCCCAAATGAAACTAAATCATGAAAGGGAAAGGGTTTTCCCCCACAAACACATAAGGGATCTACGAATTCGAGATTAGTATATCTTTGCTACAATGTGACTATAGAGCTTGAAAATGTCATCATTCCCCAAATATTCACAGAACAGGAAGAATGACACATGGAGTGCAGAAACAAATAAAAATATTTTCGATCAACATGGAAGAGACCTAAATGTCTCGACACCTTGTGTCATCCCTAAAAGGAAAAACAAAAGACAAATGAAAAGATAAATGTTTACAATATATAGAATAATGTAGATACACATAGAGGAATGCACATAAAGAGATAGATACATCAAACATAATAGTATGGGGGGTCACATTATGCATATGCAATCACACAAAGAAACATGCAAAAGAAAAAAAAGTAAAATACTAGTAAGGAACATGCGAGTCAACCTATAGCAAGTCATCTGCATCCCAATCTTGTTCAATATTATGGAAGGAGGACAACTAGCCAAAGGGACAACATCAAGTTTCAAACTAGGAAACACACCAAGCTTAAGACTCTTATTAGTAGAATCATCATTTAAATTCATAGAAGAGGAAAACATTTGATTTAGCTCATTATACACTTCCTCATCAATCTTAGCAATTTCAATGTCATCATCCAGGTTAATCACAATGGGATGCCTAATAAAAAGATCCATAGAAGTTTTCTTATGTTGTGGCATTGGTGGAGAGGCATCATGCCTTGTTGGAGAAAATTTTGGTTTTTGATTTTCTATGTTATTCTTTTCTTCTTTTTCATGTAACAAATGAGCAATAGCATGATGTCTATCCCTATGCTCTCTAGCATTTTGGTTTCTTTTCATGTGGTTTTCAAGTTGTGTTTGTGTAGGAGTAGGTTTATCAACCATTTCTTCACTTAAGAGCAATGGGAAGGAACCATAGGAGGTTGTTCCTTGCCTTTCTCACTGCTTTATGTAAACTTGTTGACTTCAGCAAGTCTAGCGGATTTGTTTAGTTATCTCATGGTCTCTTATATGAAATAGGTAAAGGAATTTTTATAGGCTAATCTTGGATACTTGTGAGGGTTTTTGGTTCAATCATTATTTTGTTAAGGATAGGTGGCTCAATCATGGGTTGAGGCATATTGCTAAAGGGATGAATTACTATATGCTTGGTTTATACAAATTTTGATAGGATTTCAGAAAGGAGGTCTTCCGCGGGTTCTAATAGGTTCAATAGGCTTATGACCCGAAGAAATCCAGTAAAAGTTTCCAACTTTGGAAGAGACCTTGAGTTAGAAATACTATGATGCATGCGTTAAAGAAATTTCATTTACCAAATGGGAAACTTTAAGCATTCCCTTCTGTCGATGGGATGACATTCCTTGGAAACCAAGAAACCATGGATATAGCCTATTCACGTAGAATTAGTCCAAGGTACTTGATCTTGGTGAATGAGAGAATTTAATATTTTCAATCCAACCCTTTAGAGATTTATTAGGTAAATCGTAGGGCTTTTCAGGAAACCATTATGCATTTGATCCATGCTTTTTTAGTTTTCCATATGCATGCCAGGTAGAGTTCAGCACATAGATAGTGAATTTTCAATGGGTCATGTTCCTCTGCATGGGATCAATTAATATCCCACTAATAGTCTTGTCATTGATTCTTTCAGCTATGTAAAGAGGACCATTGTGTGCATGTCTAAGTATGTCTTATTGTGAGAAAATAATATCAAGTGACATCTTAGTTGGGCCCTTACGAGGTTTAGCATCAATAAAGTTGACTATGGTTTTTATATTATCATTCTCTTTATTTTTAAAGTTCTTGTTAAGGATTTAAGTGAGGATATATGAAAAATTTGTATTCCTTGTTCATTCTTAAGCATCTTTCTTATGTTATCTAGCATAGGGACCACATCAAGACTCACAAGATTTTAGAATTGTTATATTTCTTCATCCATCCTTCTTATGTTTTCTTGTAGGATATTAGCAACATCATGCATATTGTTTGTAGGTAAGGAAGTCATTGGAAATGAGGTATGGAGGTTATGATCCATAGAGGGTTGATTATAAACACTGGTGAAAGGGGATTGGAGGGAAACCAAGATCCACAATGAATGGTATATCCACAAGATGACATATGAGTCTCAAGCTATCTCACCAAAGTAGTATGGAGCATGGTCCATTGAATTTCATGGAATGGTAATTATTAATGAGTGTAATCCCAAAATGGAAAGAAGGTAGAAATGCAATGCAATGTAACCTGGAATGCAAATATGTAAGTAATACAATTTTTTAGATTCCCAAACAAGGTAATTTTCTAAGTACACTGTACAAAATATAGAAATGATGTCTTGTAAATAGAATTTTAAATCCACACAATGCCTAAATTGAAAATCAAAATGGAAGCTAAATATGATCAATTTCCATATAAAATGTAACACCTTTGAAACAAAATTAGAACAATAAGGAAATGGAGACTATAAAATACATATGTTTTACAGCCCATAAGGTGGAAATGACCTTGATGGGGGACTCATTTTCCTAGAAATTGAATGGGTCCTAGGTTAGCGTTTTAAAAATATTTTTTATAGATTTCTACAAGATGATTCCAATGAACTTTCTAGACTCCTAATAAAAATAGCTAAATTCGTTAAATTTTCTAGAAATTAATGTGGTCTACAAGTGCAAAATATGATAAAATAACAAACTAGGAGACCAAGATTTGATATACAATTTTGTTTCAATTTTCAAATGCAAGTGAATGATGATGCATTGTTATGTAAATGATGTGAAAAATGATTTTTTTTGTATTTTACAGATTTCAAAAATTCAAAGACGCAATCCTAAAATTCTTAAATGAAATACAAACTAGTGCAAGATAAACAACCCTAAATGAGACTCAATGCAATGCAAAGAAATAAAAATGAATGCAATATCTAAATCTAGGGTGAAAATGGACTCCAAAATTAGAAAATCACAATGATCTAAACTCAGGTTCACCAAATTGAAATGAAGAAAAATAGAGGGGTTCATTAAATGGGAATGAATGAAAAAAGGGGTTTGATGGACCTATCTTCCACTATTTCATTAGGAAATGATATCCACACAATGAAAGGATTGTTAACGAAAAGGTGATTCAAGTCATAGTATGAATCTAAAAATTTCCTTTATTTTGTAAGGATGGGGGTCCTAATTAAACAACACTTTGGGGAGAAAGATTAAAAATAGGAAACTAGCTCCAAAATTCAACCTATAACTTGAATTTGGGGGATTGAGCTCAATATTGATGGAACTAGAAGTTAAAATGTGGATCTAAGAAAGGGAAAATGATGTGTACTAGTCACCAAAAGTGTTTTTCAAAGATAACTAGAAGGACTCATTCACTCTATGGTGAATGGGTCCTAGACAGGGCTCTATAAAAATGGTTTCTAGATTCTCTTCAACTATGTCTGCACTCCCAGCTCCCCAATTTTCACAATCAAACAACCAAAAATAAATCCTATAAGTGATTTTTCATGAAATTACAACAATGATGACAACAAATGCAACTTTGACAACTTTACAATTTTTCTCTTCAAGAGATCTTGAACCACCTAAAATTTGCAAACACAAATCAAGAGGGAAAAATGTTTTGTTGTTGGTGAATAGGGATTTTCCTTGGTCAAAACTCATTTTGGTAATTAAACCTTATAATGAAATAATGAAACATGAAAGAATGAAGAATGAACAAAGCAATGTTACAACTCACCAAACCCTTGTTTGAACCTTGGAATGTAGATCTACAACTTGAATGAAATGGATTCAATGGATGCAGATCTTATTCTTGAAACTTGATTTGAAATAATGTCTTTGAATTCTTGAATGGATTATGAACACTACATCAACATATTAGCTTAAATAATATTCATAATGCAAGAAGACTTGACATGATAATAGGATCTTGATTGCTGCAATAATTCTTCAACCAATCTACTTTTGAATTCCTTGAATTTCTCTTGAAATTCTCTTGAATTGCTCCCTTGAAAGTGCTCTTAAGATAACTTGATCTCATGAAAATATTCTAGGTGAAACATAGTGAAATGACCTTATATTTATAGGTATGTAACATTTATTTCCCAAAATTCAAATAGCACAAGCCAACATGTGAATATACATTTGAAATCATTGAAATACTATCAAAAACATAATAAAAATTTAAGTCCTAGGTCTAAGTGAGGACCCATTCGCCCTTGGACGAATGGGTCCTAGATCACTTACCTAGGACACAAATTCTCCAATGATAAATGTTATGTCATGGCATTAATGAATGTTGGATTTTCCTCTTCTTAAAATGTAATTAATCAGGCTTGGATTTGAATTGAAGGGGCCAATTAAGGAAAATTAACCTCAATTAATTAATAAATCCCTAGATGAGTGTGAAAATGTAAAGGTACACCTTACAACACCAAAAATAAGGAAAAAATCAGTCTATTTTAATTTAATAAGGCCCTAAAATTAATGTGAGTATGTAAAACACATATTACAACGCTAAATTAAGGCATAATTTAGTTCATTTCATTATTAATATTTCCCAAATTAAGTGTGAAAAAGGGGTACTTTTCCTACACTACAAGTTTTATAGTTTTGAGACACCATTTATGACTCACCCTCATTGATCATTATAAAATTTGGTGTAAAATTCTCTATACCATTTAAAGTTTGGTTGAATATGTAGCCAACCAAGATCTAGGAGCCTTTCTCTTTTTTATTTTTTTCCAATGTATTTAAAAAAAATATATTATGTAATAACATAAGGCCCTTGAGCTAATTTAATCATTTCAAATAACAAGCTATCATTAAACTTACAAAATTAATATACATTTAATTCAATAAGTCATAGTTAGTTGCTTTCAATAAAATCAATATAATTAACTAAGATTTCAACTAGAAAATTTCCTTTCTTTCCCACTTTTCTTAATTTCCAAGATGCATTAAACACCATTATCAAAAATGATTCATTCCTTAAAATATAAATAGAGCAATTGGGGAATAAGAAATTGTGCATTTATAGACTTAAATTCACAACATGTGGATTCATAAATCACTACTAATTCAGATTAAACAACAATAACAACAAAAATTATGGACTTATCTGGCACTCAAATCAGGTGTAGTAGAGGTTACCAAGCACATTAACCCAAATTGATATATTTTATTTAGCCAGCATTGGAAAAATAATTTCGACCTAAAATTTAGTTGGAGAAATAACCATGTACTTGCATACTCAAAGCACACATCAAGGGTACCTGCTATATACATGGTAGTTGAATCAATGCATAATCATCTAATGGGTACATTGTCATGTCCATCATGTATACGAATGAAAATATGATAATCAGTTAATCATCTAGAATAGCCTCACAATGATAACATCATCCCTCTATGTAAACATGTACATATCTATAGAGGCAAATATCAAATGTATATATAAATAGAAATGGAATGAAAACCCTAATAATCCAATCATGAGAGCATAAAATGAGTATCTCAAAGCATACAACATAATCTAAGCATCATTCACAACATTAAGGAACTAAGAATCTCACACATTCAATGCATACAATCACTCACAACAATATTTAATAATAAAAATAGTAAAGCTAAAACATTGACAAGCTCTTAGAGAAACATACATAAGCACTATCTCTATATCATGCAATACATAGTCAAAATACAATGTCAAAAACTAGATATCCCAAGGTCTAGGAACATGTGGGCATTACACTTTATATTCCAAATGCCAAAGACTATTTTGTTCCAATGTGGTTGCTTTATTTTTTATATTTATGAAAAAAATATACTTTTCATAAACATATTTTTTAGCTAGTTTTAGCTCCTCACATTATTAGTGTAGTAATTTTCAACATCTAACTTATGAAATAAAAATATATTATCTATTGTTTATGTCATTTTTTTATTAATAACAAATATGATCTCAAAACCTCACACCATTTTTCATGTCACTCCCTTATCCTATTGATTTTTAATGCCAAAAACAATAATCTCAATACCTATGAACATAATTCAACTCCATTAATATTAATAACATTTAATGATTCAATATAATTAAAATAAGCTTAGATTCGTTATATCAAATTTAATTTTCCATCAAATCTTCTTTCAACTCTAAATCAATAACAAACATAAAAGTTGAAAATAGTTCCAACATAAAATAATTCATCCTTCTTTCATTCTTCACAATCCATTTTCATTAAGACTTTGATACTAATATAAGATTCATGATAATTTTTTAAAAATCTTCTCTCTTA
>VDFB02142870.1:0-13270 GCA_007258455.2 Sequoia sempervirens
TCTTTACATTCATACATTTATGTAGAGAGATCAAATCATAGACCCAACTTACAAGCATAGATAAATAGTAAATACATATTTATTAAAATGCTTGAGATACCCTTACAAAATAATGTTATCATAGTGGAGGGAATTAATGGTGATAATAAAAACCCTAAGTATAAGAAGGCTTTGATTATAAAAGCCCCTCAAGAGATCAAAGCTATTTGGTATTTTACAAACCAATTATTACCTAAATGATGGTTATAGTACAAAATTTATGCTTATGACAACTATAAGTGTCATGTAGAGTCATTATTGTTGTTGTCAACCACCATGAAAGCTCAAACATGTCCTCTATATGAGTATATTCTAACCATAAAAAGGGTTTCATCCTCTAATGTTAGATCTATGGGTGTTTTCATCCCATGACCTCTTAGATATTTGATATTTTGTTCTCAAACTTGGACATTGGAATAACAAGTGTTTGGAACACTTTTAGGTTGGGGTTTTGGTTTTTTTTTTATGTATTCCTTTTCCATCCATCCTTGTAACCTTAAGATTCCTAGAGAGAATTAAAATCCCCATGGTAGGATCTATCTTAGGTTTGGTACAGGAGAATGAATTCCTATACCAATTGGTTACTATTTTCTTTCACATCAAACCAACCATTAAGTCCTTCTATGTGGAAAGGATTCGAAGGTGTGGAGGTGGGTCCCCTACAACCTAAAACTATCCTTAGTAATTATGACAAGGAGTCCCTTTAGGTTTTAAACCCTATATACCATATTAATGGAAGTCATTGGATCCCTTTTTTCTTGCCTCATTGGACATCCACATGGTTCAATTTCATTGGTGCTAAGATGAATGCCAACACTAGGTGGAAGAATTCAAGGGGTCACATCAATATTTTGTAAAATTATTGGTACTCTCCTTATGCAAGGTGGTAGGTGGAGAAGGAAAATATAAATTTGTAGGAACGTCGAGGTTCAAAGGTTAGGGTGGACAATGGGGCATGGTGGAATACATTAGTTTTAAGTTTTGGTAAGGAGTGCAATGGAAGTGAGGGATGGTTGGAAGGTGTGGAAGTAGAGGGAAGTCTGAAATCCTCATGACAATAGAGAAATAAGAGAACTTTCAGGGAAGACGATATTGAATGGAATAACCCTTTCCAGAACTTACACAAAATTATCCCTTCTTATTACTTCCACAAGTTTCCAAAATCCATGGAAGACTTAGGCTGTATATAGGAGATGAATAGGAAGAATCTACACACCAAAATGGGATAAAAAAAAGAGGATGTGACTTGGAAATTTTGGGTATTGCTGGAAAAGGATATGACCAGATTAACCTTGTTTTCAAATTTCTTTCCCTCCAAGCAATACAAATCAATAACCCTTTTTTATCATGGGCACCGGCCCTTTTTGTAGGTATTTTAGTTGAATAGCTTTTTTGTAGGTGTCATTTATTATTGCTTTAGAAGCCTTTTATCTCCTTATGGGATGCATCCACTTTCTCATTTTTAAACGATTCTACTAGTCACTCCATAGTTTTCTACAAATAATTTACAACCATATTCAACATGGTTTCTCCCTCTACCCCTACTCTTAATATTTCCTTGGGCTACTTTATGTGTTGAATGTTCTCACTTCCTTGGTTTCAAATGCTACACTTCTCTCATATTATATGTCTAGATTTGTAAATTTTATCTTCTCCCAAGTGTGCACATTGTTGCAAAGAATAACTTCCAATTCTACAACCAAAGGAGTTACAAGATTAATCTATAGTGTACCCTCTACTAAAATTTCTTGTTTGTGCATCCTAGTGTGATGTTCATTTTTATAATTTAATATAAAACTTATGATTTATTAAAATCCTTTTCCTAATTGTGATCTTGGGAATGAGTGGCTAAACACCATGCTACAATTATACATGAAATATAGAATATCAAAATGAATTTTACCTTTCTTATCACCTTCAAAACTAAATTCTTTGGTTGTTTCGTTTGTATGTTTATTTTGACTTTTTTTTTTTTAAATATGTTTTATCCCATTAAACCATAGATTATTTCAAACAATATCACTTTGTCTTCCAGTGTAGAGTGTAGTTTCATGAATTGTAGACATAATACTTACATAACCTTGTCAACATTCACAATATGTATTTCATATTCTTATATTAGATTTAGTTTATAGATGTAAGAAATGATGAGTCTACAACCCATACCAATTTTTCCAAACATCTTGTCATCCTTATGTTTGAAAAATATCTAAAAATATGAGTCTACCACCCATATCAATTTTACAAAACATCTTGTCATCCTTATGTTTGAAAATATCTTTAGGTCTTGGATTATAATGTATAGGTAGCTTTACATAAAATGGTCTATGTACCCTTTTACATTTACCATATTAATTTTTTTCCCAAATTGATAATAGTTTGAGCATTTTTATTTACAAACATGTGTAGAATTTGAATCATTTGAGTAAGAATTTAATGAATTATATCCTTGAACTTTGGGAACACATGGTGGATCATGATACTATAAGTGCATTGAGTTTTTAATACCCTTCTCTTTCTTACCCTTATAATTTCCACATAAATTCAACCCATTACATGTGGAGGATATCATGTAAACATCATCAATACTAGCAACTAAATCAAAATAAATGTAAGGAGAGAACTATTATTGTTGTATTTAGAATACCATGAATTTTATGTAGATGACAACTATTTGTTGAAAATTACCACCAACCACCATGCCACATGTATTTTCCATAGTTTAGACATCATATTTCAAGCTAGCTTCTAGGTGATATAAATTTTCTTACTTGAAATTTGAGGTGTTTCATTTCCACTATCAAATAGGGGATGACAACTCACTATTCCTTGCAACCACCAAATTATCTCATCATTTACAATGTCCTTCTTATTCTCATCTATGATAAATTTGGACCTTCCTCTTAGCTAGGTGTATAGGATGGTGAAATTATCAGCAAAAGTTATATTAAACTTATTAAAATGAATCTTTACTTACCTCAAAATTTCACGTACATCCCATTCTTGATGAGAAATAAGCAGGTTCATATACCAATTGTTAGGAAATTTAATCTCTATCCAAATATGAATTCAAAATATGAGATTCAAGGCTTGGAATACAACAACATGAAAATTTGAAACTTATATGTAAATATAAAAATTAAGTTGCTTTAATATGGAATTACCATGATTAGATCCATACTTTTTATGATGTCAAAAATCAGCCAACATAACATAATTATAAACACTACCTTATGTGAACATATAACAACAATATATGAAGAATAACATCACAATACGACAAAAAGAGAGAGGCATAAATCGGCAACACAAGAGAATCACATAACACAATATTTACATGGAGAAAAAATTGCAAGAAAAAACTTCACCAAGAAGAGAGGCCAAGTATGTATTATCATCAAATAAATGAGATTACAATACAATCACTTCCATTCTCCTCTTTTCATCCACCATGAAAAAACTTATGTACCTATGAAAAACCTCCTTATGCCTCAACTTTTCCTTATTCTTGTAGAGTAACACTACATTCAACTGAACTCCTCATACTTTCTACACCCAAAGAGCTGATTTTATAGATGTGTGAAGAGGTCTTAAGCCCAAAAGAAGGCTTCCAAAGATGACTCTTCAATATATTTAACGTTTAAATCCATGGAATGTAGAAGGATACCTATTTTTTGGAATTCGTTCTTTACCTCAGCGGAGCTTAAACTAGAATGCGACATTAAAACTAAATGCAATAAATGATGGAAAACCGATGATTATTTATCTTTCTAGAACCCACTTAAGTTGTGTTTCTCATTTATCCCCTTTCTTTATATTTTATTGTATCACGTGTTATCACATGGGAAAATCATGTAAATATTTGTATACGATGCTACCACCTTTATCATTTTCATTAGGATATCACCCTTGTAGGTAATAACTTACAAACAATGATGAGAATTAATATTAAAAAATATTTTCCTAATACACTAATTGCCTAGAGACACTTTCCAAGGATGTTGGAACCATGATATAGGATTTACAAGGTGGATGAAACCTTAATCCTAACATTCTCCCACACAACATCAACATTTTAAATACACCCATAGGAATCACCAACAAGGGAAAAAATCCCTTAGCCAATAATGTACCATTTGAATCTTCACCATGCTCTCATTCTCCAATAAGATACCTAGGAAAGCAACCATGATAACCACCATCAAGCAAAAACCTCATTCACATCCTCCAACATGCCACCTATGGAAGAAAAAGGAACATGCCAAGGTTAATTATATCAACTATCATTCAAACCTGCACTAATGTTTACATGAACACAAGCATCAAATATAAATGATAAGAAAGACTTTGATTAGTTTCCTTAGTTGGAATAGAAACCATGTCAACAAATTATAACTCATTCAAGCTAACCATGCCTCAAACTAGGGTATGTACCAAACATAGATAGTACTTACTTCATATTGGATCAACATATCAATTCAACATCTACAATTAAGTATCTGTATATCCATCTTCCTATCTCAATGCAATATACCAATGAATAAATGATCACAAACAAGGCCAACTAATAATTTTTCATTAACACTAAAATAATCTCTAGGATATGACGGTCTGTCCCAGGTTACTCACGAGAAAGGTAGGTGTAATCCATAGCACTGCATAGCTTCGTAGATCAAATCTAATGAAATGTAGAAAACTCACCATCCACATCAATAGCAAAACCCAAGATAGATGTAGAGGATAACCGAAAATATATCTAGATACTCCCCACTTTGCGTAGGTAATGCTCGAATCTAAAATAGATCAAGGCATACCAGGGTCCTACCTACCCATTTACTTCACATAGAGTGTAGTTTGATTCTCTAATACCACATAGTGTAGGCTATGCAAGTAGTATATAAATCTACAGAGCAAGTATGCTTTCAAATGCCTCTCTCTCGCCAGATCTCACCGTCTCCCAAGTTATTCACACTCAACCATGTGAAACCAAACATCTAGGAAGAATACCATGAACAAATAGAACCTATAAATCAAACCTTATCCATTTTCCACACTATGTACCAATATATGTAAAGTAAGATCTCCTTCACCATTCCTAAATTGAAGGGATATCAACATCTAACATTCAAATCAAATGAAAACATGAGTAGCAATGAACATAAACCTCTTATATTGAAGGAAGATCAAACCAACCAATCATTCCCATAACAAGGGAATATGCCCAAATCCACAAACCATTTCTTGTACCTCTCCAAATAAGTCCTTAAAACTAAATCCATAGCTCAAGACCAAAACAATGAGAACAAAAAAAATCCATAAACGACACATCTTCTTAGCAAGTATTTTGAATATTCATATTCAAGACTAACTCATATGAGAAGAAAAAATACAAAATAAATAATGTATTTGATAATTAGGCAATAATATCTCTCAGATCATTCACCTATCGAGTATACCAAGAGTGGAATACAAGATTTTCTTGTGCACTCAACACCAAGTAATTAAAATATTCTCTTCATGTTGATAATAGATTTACATCCATAACCAGATGTAGGATTCTTGATCTTTTTTCTAAAATCCTCATCAAGGAGTAACCATATCAACATACGATCCCATAATTAAGATATCTCTTAGCATCATCCAAGCCTCTCTAGTCCACATGAGCATCCACCAATCAATCCATGCCAACTTCAAATGCAACCTTGCAAAATCATGAAGCTCCAAGAAAATGATTAATACTCAAAACCAAAGAGAACAAGACCATTTTCAAAGTTCCAACTATAGAATTAGAAACATATCATGACATCATGATCTAACATCCCATCCTAGGAGATCACATGAAAATAAGTTCCATCCATTAAAAAATGATGAATCAACATCATTGCCAAAGCTCCCACTGAGCTGTGTAACAAAGCTCTCCAAGCATCATGATAACCATCTCCTAACTGAAGATCCTCCATGGCCCTAACACAATCAAAGAACTCAACACCATAAGCTCCTATAAGGTAAAGTAAAACCACAATATCCAAACCAAAAATATACAACTGTCATACATCCTTTGTCAATAGAACCAAAGTTGTCATTAAACTCTCACTATAATCTAAGTACAAAATCCAATAACTTCTTATGGCACCAACAACCATTATAACAGACCATCCATATGTAATAAAATATTATCCATTGCTCAATATACATGAGTTATACATGGAATCATGGCCAATATCATTTCCAAAACTCTACTAAAAGTGATTAAAGCTTCTCATGCACCATAAACTACTACTATAGATTCAAAAGAACAAATCTATTAAGTACTCCCAATAACCATCTCTCACTACAATATGCATACAAATGTAATAATGGTGACCAAGAATGTGGCCTACCAAATATAATCCACATCAGAAATTTTTTACAAGATTTGCACATATGTAACATCTCAAAGGAGAAATACATAAAAGTGCTCCAAATTCAAATAATTGAAAAAATAGATTCAACCCCACATCAGTAACATGTAAAATAAATATATTCAATTATAACATATGGATTTCCAAGACTCAAACACTAGAAACAATTTGCTAGATCATATTTTCCAAACAAACCCACATAGGACTAGACATAGATCAATAAGAACCCTCCAAAATTCTATGCAAACCTATAGTTGTCTACATCCAGAATGCCTTGAATATAGTCTCATCACATATCTATATACCACATATTTTAATTAACATGTAAAATATGCAAAGCCATATTTATAAATCTAAAATCCATTTAAACATCTAGACATTCACATCAAACATATCATCTAAATAATTGAATAAGCACATATCTACAAACCCACGATTGAAAAGAAGAGTATATAACAACCCAATAGGAAAAACCAAGTTTTCCAAGAGCTTATAACATATGAAACATATCATCTCCACAACTCATAAATATTTTAGCGGAGCTTATCTTCCAATACTTTCATGTAACCAAGGGCTAAAACCATGAAGCCAATGTAAGCACTCCATTCCATAGTCCAAATTGAGAGTGTTTCTCCATGTGACTAGGATGTCTCTACCCATCCAACATGAACACCTTCATGTTGCACATGAACACAAGGTAAAGGAACAAAACCACTAAATGAGAGGATATATACATATTTTCAAGCAAGAGCTCTAAGTTACCAAAACATAACCAACTCCATAAAGATCCACAATCATGAGCTTTCCATGCCCAGCATAGATCATATTGACAATATTCATGGCTTCTAATCTCATAAAACTACAAAAAAAAGTTAACTCAATAGCATTCATTGCAGCCCCACAAGCTTTCTGTAACCCAACCTCTGAATTTCCTTATAATAAATTCCCTGATTTCCAAGCTAGAAATCCAAAGAGGAATGCTAGGAACCTAGTTCACATGGCTCTAATACCCAAATGATAAAGCAAGTTCATATACCCAGTATTATGAAATTTAATCTCTATCAAAGATATCAGGTACAAGGATGGGATTCAGGCTTGGACTAAAAAACATTAAAATCTAAAACTTATATACAAATCTGAAATTAGTTGCTTTATTGTATAGGAATTACCCGTGATTTGATCCATCTCACAAGTTATGGTAAAATCAGCCAACACTTAACATGCTTATAAATGCTACCTTATATGAACATAAAACAATATAATAAGAACAAAGTCACAATAAGACAATAATGAGAGACATAAATCAAAACACAAAGAGTATCACACCTTTTTACTTGATTTATGTAGAGAAAACCTTGTGGGAAAAAAAATCCACCAATAAGAGAGGCCAAGTATGTATTATCATAAAATAAACGAGATTGTAATTCAATCACTTCCATTCTCCTATTTTCCTCCAACATGGAAGCACCTATGTACCTATGAAAAACCTCCTTATGCCTCAACCTTTCCTTGTTCCTGTAGAGTAACACTACATTCAAGTCAACATTCCTCATACTTTCTATACCCAAAGAGTTGATTTTATAGATGTACAAAGAGGTCTTAAGCCCAAAAGAAGGCTTCTAAAGATGAATCTTCAATAAAAATGACCCAACCCTTGGAAATAATCCATGGAATACAAAAGAACACCTATTTTGGCTCCAATACTTTATGTCCAACTTGGGTACTCAAACTTGGAAGATAAACATTACATTAAATGCAATAAACAATGAAAAACCAAGTGACACATGTTACCTCTTTCCAAGAACCCACTTGGAGAATCCCAAAAATCACTCATTTATCCTTTCATTTATATTTTACTATCCCATTCTATGCATCCACATGTGGGGAAAATAAAACTAAATATTTATGGAGCCACAAATCACCTTTATCACTGCTAGTGTACCAATCACCCCTTATGAGTATATTACAAACAATGGTGAGAATTAATATTTTTTTTTCCCCCAATACACCCTAAGTGCCTAGAGACAATTTCCAAGGATGTTGGAACCATGAAATGGGATTTACAAGGTGGATGACACCTTAATCATAATTCCATAATACATAACTAATCCTAAAGAAAGTGATTTGCCATGTCTATAATTTCTCTAAACAAAATAATACCTAGTTCCCAAATCCTCGTGTATCCATGCTTTTGGATTTTAACCAAAGGACATTTCTTCCCTTCACTTTGATTTATGCATTTCATTCTTTCCACAATCTTCTTAGGATGTATTTCATGATAGAAATAATGGAACAACTACAATAAATTTATACTCTTATTTGAGCTGAAATTATAGGGGTACCTAGAGAGCTTACATTCTTTAATAAGAGAAATTTATTTCAATACAACCATCCATGTGATTAAGAGTTTTAGTTGTAGAATTAGAAACATTTTCTTCAATTGCATGCCTATGAATATGCAATCTTCTAAACTTCTATTTTATAGGGCAGGGGCTCAAACTCGAAAGATTATTTTCAACTACAGACATTTTACATCCAATCTATATAATACTTATTTCTCATTGAATTCATTATTACCAATCTTTTGTTTCCTGAAATTTTCTAGCAAACTTTTTTCTACCAAGGTCCCTTCACCTTCCACTTCTATGACATGATATTTTTGTTCTTGCTTACTAATCTATTCCTTCTCAATTTTCAATAGCTTTGGTTTAGGCATTTATTCTTCTTTTGGATTATGCTCTATAATTTATTTCCTGACTTCATCATTGTTTTACTAGAATTCACACTTATTTTAAAAGTCAGATAAATATCTACTTGTTTAACAGGTGGCTTAGAGCTATCAACCACCTTGTTTCCTTGACTTTCATTTGATTTTCCATCTCTTGTGCTTCAACATTTGTGGCTTGGTTCCCAAGAATCCTTGAATGGAATTTTTTTCTTCTAAGCTCATTTTTTTTGTTATCTTCTTTTTACAACATGTGAGCTCTCATTTTGTTCATGGATGGAAGGAAGTTCCTTATAATGATTTTTTCCTAGGCACTTATTGTACTCTAGTGTTGTAGTGCATTTAATATATTTTTGAAGTGTTGGCTTTAATTATTATTTTTGTGAGTCAACCCTTTCTCTTCCTTAGTAACCTCTTGATTTTTCACATTTCTTCTTCCTTTCCTAAACTCCTTATGTAGTCATAGAGGTCTCTTTTAGACACTAAGTACCTATTAAAAGGTAGTGAGAATTTGAAATCTCTTGATTTACCTTAGTACTCTTCAAATATTATGACAATCTCCTCTCCCTATAAAGTTTCAAATAGAACTATATTTTTTATTTTATTTTTGATACATTCACCTTGGTTCCTTTGTCTGCCTAAACCTCTAGCACTCTTCATATTCATAAAATTTGAGTTTGGTTTTGCCTCTTAAATTCCTCTAGTGGAAGTTTTTTATATTTAGTATTATAGGTAATAATATCTTCCTTCATTGACTTTGGAGCTTCTATCACATGAGCATCTTTGTTTTATTCCAAGAAAGTGGGTTGAAGATGAGTTACTATTAGCTCTTGAGGAGTTTTCTCTTCCATACATTAGTAATTTTAGGAATCCCATGGTTCACAAGTTGATAGGAAAACAAACTTTGATACCATTGTAATGTCTCATTCTATATTTAGAGAAACCCCCTCGTGGGAAAATGTTAGTTGGCCCCACCGTCTAGTTTGGGTACATGCTTGCTATCACAACAAAGGAATGCTAGTTGGAATTCAGTTAGGGGCATCACATTTTCCCTCTATTTTAGGAGTTTCCATGGCGAGTGCATACTAAAGGAGACAATTACATGATGACACTTTACAAGGTACATTACTTTGTATGGACTTCTTTTCCTATCTTTTGATGTCTGAATATTTATTTTTCATGCATGTTTGTGACCACATGATCACTTTAGTATTCACATGCACCTCAAAGTGGGGCTAAAAATGTAATGCGAACTTTGCATACGAGTGTCATTTTCCATTTAGTTTTATGTCCATTTTGAGCAAATACCTTGATATGTACATATGTACAAATGACGCAATCTTGTGTGAATTTGGGCTCATTCCCTTATCCTTTATACATCCACATACACATATTCCCATGCTCATTACTCCTACTTTACACTTACGTACACATACTCTAATAAATTCATCATATTTGAGTATTTATTGCGTATATTCATACACTTGGATATAGTCATTAGCCACATGCATTTGACCATTTTCCCACTTGGGTTCATTTCTATGGTTAAAAGATTGACTATGTGGTCATAAAATTGACCCTTTCGTTCTTAAAATTCAAATTCAAACTTTGACCAACTCACCCCTTTTATTTTCCTACACTAAGTTGACTAAGTATGCATTTTACAAAATTTGACACTATGTGCTAGTACTCAAAGGCACCAATGCGTACATTTTACATCATCTAAATTATGCAAACTCCTCTCTCAACCTAGAGCATTAACAATGTAATTGATAGAAAAGCATTTATATTTGGTGCACTAAAATGAGTAACATATTTGTATACATCATTCTTGGACTCTTGCCTTTTTTCTTTGATCTTTGCATATATTCTTAGGGGTTGAACTAGGATAACAAGTCTCATTGCAACACAAACACAACCATTCTAAGATATCTCTAAGCATTGTTATTATTCAGATATCAAAAGAGAGCAAAGCAAATAATGGTTAGTCAAGCAAGCTGCAATGCAAAAGTTCACCTCGTGAAGGGTTAGATCCAAACATAGAGGATGAGTTTGTGACTATGAATTAGACCAAACCACCTATCATTAATGACCAAGTTGTTGAACTATAATGCATCAATGCCAAAATTTAATGTCTTTCTAAACTTTATGGATTTATTATCTATATTTTTCATAATACTTACATTCTAAACCAAGATTTTAAACTTTTCTACATAATACACATAGATATAAAAATCTTTTTAATCATATATATATATATATATATATATATATATATATATATATATATATATATATATAGGTATATATATATATATATATAATATTTCTTACAAACCAAATCATTCCTCATATTTTAACAATAATGTGAATAATATCTCTAAAACCCAAATATAAAATAAAATGAAATGCAATTATAGAAATATAAAAGTTCCTCAGAGATAGAAGACAACTTGTTGTTGGGTTTAGTGAAGCCCAAATTAGCATGTTTCCTTCATAATTTGAAATAGTTTCTTTCTTTTGTTTAACTTCTATTGGCATGTGTTCGCCAAATTAGAAGTTGTCTATTTCAAATGGATTTTTCTATTAATTGGTTGGAGAATAATTTATAATGAAGCTACTAGCTAAATGTAATTTAATTCAGAACTTGATAATAATAAGAGATAATCCTTGAGTGTGGACATAGCCATTAAATTAATGGTGAACCATGATAAATCTAGTGTTCATATTTTGTGATTGATTTTAATCTTTTATTTTCTTCAATTCTTTTTCACTTAATTTTGCAAATTATATTCAACAATTGGTATCAAAGAAGGTTGAGAAATTTTGGTGTAGGAAATTAGAAGAACTCTCGCGAGCCATGGAAGATGTATAAGTGGAAAAATAGAAAGTTTATGTGACAAAATTTTGGTCTGAAAGTAAATGGAATCATTGTTTATCAAGCAAGACCTCAAATGCTTTGGCTACAAAACCAAAGGGAAAGGATCCCTACTTCCAATGAGGAATGGGAGAAACTGGACAAAAGGCAAGAGCTTCAATTTTCCTTTCATTGTCCAATAATGTTTTATTTAATGTCTCTATAGAGAAGACTACATAGGAGTTGCAGGACAAATTGTCTTCAATGTATGAAATGGCATCTGCTTCCAATAAGGTATTTATTATGAAAAAGCTGTATAATTTAAAAATGCGAGGAGGGGTTATGTCAAATCATTTGAATGAATTTAATACATTAGTCACCCAGTTGATTTCTATAGGCATTAATTTGGATGATGAAATCAAAGGTATTTTATTACTGTGTTCTTTACCAAATAGTTGGGAAGGTGTTGTGATGGCAGTGAGCACCTCGGTCGCTGCCAAAAGCAAGCTGAAATTCAATGATGTTATAGCCACTCTTCTGAGTGAAGATATGTAGAGAAAAAATTAGGAACCCTCATTTGGTGAGGCATTAACCACTATAAGTACTGGTAATAGAGGTAGAAGTAAAGAAAGAGGCAAATATAATAATAGAAGAAGATCAAAATCTGCACATAGATCACAGTCAAGAGGAAGGACAGGTGCCTGTTGGTTCTATGGCAAACCGGGCTACACAAAGAAAAATTGCTAGAATTATAAATGAGCATAGGACAAAGTCAGTTACAATGAAGCAAACACTGCAGTTGAAAAAGATGATGGAGTTTTAATTTTGGCTGCTGGAGACATGACTGCAGACTCTTGGGTACTTGATTCTGGAGCTTCTTTCCATGCTACTTCATGTCGACAAGCTTTTACAAATTTCAAAGAAGGTGCTTTCAGTAAGGTTTTTCTTGGTGACAATAAGGAATGTGAAATTATTGGTAAGGGTGATATACTTTTGAAATTGAAAAATGGAAAACAATGGCTTTTAAAGGATGTGAGATATGTTCCTTTATTGAACAAAAATTTAATTCTTGTAAGTCAGTTAATTGCTTCTGGGTGTAATGTTAAATTCTCTTTAGAAAATTGGCAAGTAACCAAGGGGGTTTTAGTGCTTGCAAGGGGAAAGAAGTTGGGTAATCTTTATATTTTAAAATTCCATGGTGAAGTGGGAGCTACCATGACAGTCATGGACAACAACTCAGAAATTTGG
>VDFB02142871.1:0-26437 GCA_007258455.2 Sequoia sempervirens
TAAATGCATTATACATAAAAAACTATGTTTTGACACTTGGCCAAATAATCAACTCATATGTCTACATCGAAGAAAAGCATGTGCAATATTATGTTGTATTATCATAATTTTCAAACACATATGTCCACCAAATCAACTGATCATCAAGTAAACCTCAAACCAAAATGTTGAAATCAATGAAAATGTTGTATCTTCACACTATATAAATCATGCTCATGTTGCCAACAAGCAAAACAATGACAAACTCCTTAAAATTCCAACAATCATCAATCAACAGCATAAAATATTTGTCACCATGAGAGCTTCTTATTCTGGTAGTTCCACATAGGTCTGTGTGTACCAACTCCAAAAGACCTATAGTAGAATATTCTTTAGTCTTGAACCTCTTCTTTGTATTCTTTCCAAATTCACATTCCTTGCAAATTATATTGATAGGGTTTGTAATCTTTAGTATATCTCTCACAACATATGTAAAAATAATATTTTCTATGCTGTCAAATTTGATGTGATCCATTCTTCTATGTCATAGCCAACTTTCATTGATTTGAGACATAAAGCACTTAATACCACTACCATTGAGTTGATAGACATTACCTTTTTTCGCTATCCATGCAACAACCAAAGTTCCAGATCTTCCTTTTCTAATTTCACAACCATCATCTTGAAACACCAAATTGTATCCTCTACTACACATCTATCCTACATTGAGAAGATTATGTCAGAGACCCTTGATATAAAGAGCACCATTTTTTATATTCTTGCAATGAAAACTAATTGAACCTTTTCCATAGATCTTAGTAGATGTACTATCACCAAACTTAATAAAACCACCATCATACTTTTGAAATTTAAAAAAATTACTCTTATTACCTACCATATGATTTGAGCATCCACTATCAATTATCTAGTAATTCTTCTCCTCTCTTGCATGAAAATAAATCACCATGGTTCCTTCAATGTTGTGACTTGTTTCTAGAGAATTTCATCAAAATTAGTAGAATTAGATCTATCATTTAGAGCCATGAACAAGCATTCATCATTGACATCATCAGGATAGTCTGATTGCTCATCATCATCAGATACACCATTGTCTTTTTCAACCTAATAACTCTTCTTGACAATTTTTTTTTATGATCTTTATGTTTGTCATTTGCAACTTTGATTGGACATTTAGAAGCATAATGACCTATCTTTCAACAATTGAGACACTTAAATGGTAAATTAACTCTATATTTTCCAGTGCCCTTTTTCAGTCTCCTTATAAAAAAATTACTACCTCAGCATCATCCATATCTAATTCATCAACCTTCTCTTCCTTGCTGACTTTAAAAGTAATTTCTTTCTTTGTAGAATCTTTACCAAACTCTCTCAATTCATCAAAAATTAAAGCACTAAACATTTGATCTCTAGAATATTGATCTAAATTTTGAGCTTTCTCAATAGTAGAAACTTAGAACTATAACTTTTAGGAAGAGTGATTAATACTTTTTTCACAACTTCACTTTCTTCTAAGTTACCACCAAGACCATTGATGGTATTGACCACTTCATCCACTCTGATAATGTAGGATGCAATATATTCATCTTCAGACATCCTTAGGGTTTCAAATTTGGCTTTGTAATTCTACATCTTTGCATGCTTGACCTTGTCATCTCCTTCATAAATACTCTCCAACTTTGTCCAGATCTCTTTTGCACTTTTTAAGGCTTATCACTTTCCCAAGTTCTAAATCAGAAAGACCACTTAGGATAACATTCCTTGCTTTTTCAATTGTTCTCATGTATTTCTTGATCTCATCATCACTTTTTGAACCACTAACAAGCATATTATATCTTTTTTCAACTGATTTCCAGACACCAAACCCTAAAGAGATAAGAAAGTACTCCATCCTATATTTTTATTAAGCATAATTCTTTTGATTGAATATAGGAGCTTTGACACCCTTCCTGTGTGCCATCTGGATCTACCTCAAGTAGTTAAGATTTATGTGTTTTACATAGGTGTTGTCTGAACTTGTGTTAAACACTACTTACAAAGTTCATGAAAGCGTGTTGAGGCATGTTGGGACTTATTTAGGTCCTCATTAAATATATGTTTGTGTGACCCTCATTCTAATTCCACTGTAGAATGTTTTGGTGCTGACCTAATTTGAATTTGTAAATGAAAATTATGTATGGCCGACCTTGGATGGGTTTCAAGGTTGAATATGGTATAAATACAAGTTGAGATGTTTGTGAAAGGAAAGATAGATGTAAGATAGATGCAAGATAGATGCGAGTTTGAGCAGATCGGTGTGAATTTGAAGTGGTGAGTTCTTGAAGGTAGTGAGCTGAAGGTGTACTCTATCTTTCAAGCATGTTTGTAAGTGTGTGAGTGAATTGTGGTGGAATCTTTGTTGCATTGAGATAGTTTTCTCTCTATAAAAATCCTCTTCTATCTTCTTTATAATTCTATGGAACAGAGCCCTCCAACCAGTGAGCCCTTATTGGACAGTGTGTCCTATCTTGGTAGTGATCCTTTCTAGTAGTGAGCCTTTGTATTTGGTTTTGAGATTTCTTATATTGTGAGCTGCTAAGCCCTTAATATTATTGTACATCGGGTTATGAATAGTCAGCTTGTGGCTATCTTAACTCTCTATTAAGTCATATTATCATTAGTATATTTTTATTTAGTTGTTTAGGTTGGCCTAAGTCTTATATAGGTGTGTCTAAGTCGGCTTAGGTGATATCCTTGGCATAGCAGTTATATATATAGGAGGTTGTGAGTCTTATTTCATCATCAGTGTGAAGTGTGTTCAAGATGTTGGAGGTTTTCCCCTAGAGTGGCTTGTTATTCTCAGTTATTATCAATTATTTGCAGCATATTTCATATCATATTCTTCTATTGTTACCGAAGTTATTTCCCAACAAGTGGTATCGAGCATGATCTTGGCACCATAGAGGCAAGGTTTTCTCAATTTGGGGGCGTGATTTTGGGAAGAGCATATCTTTCAGATTTTGGTGAATTTTTTTTTGATTTTTAAAGGGTTTTTGAATAACATATTGAAGAAGATACAGTCCAGATTTTAGAAGAATTGGAGTAGAATTAAGCGAATTATTGCAGAATTAGGGTTTCTACACTATTTTTTTGGAATCTACATATCTCGCACATATTGTTGAATTGGAGTCTAATTTTTATTGGGTTTTTGAAGACATACTAAAGGAGATTACAGTACAAATTTGAGAGAATTTAAGTTTCATTTGTGTGATTTATTTCAATATTAGTGGTTTCCATCATGACAGGGCCTGCAACAAGGGGTAAAAAGAATGTTGTCACTCCGGGGAAGACTCCTAATAAGGATGGTGAAAAAATCAAGGATATTACTCATAATGAAGAAATCAATAAGGTAAAGGAAGAAATTTCCTCAATTAATATGGATATGTTGGACATGCGAAACATGTTAAGCACCTACATAGCTAAATCAAGAAAGGAGTTCTCAAGCGGCCAAGGTGAATTCACAGATTGACTACTTTTACTAACACAAGCTTTAGTACTCACATGGGATCTATGAAATTTATTTCCAAAAGGTGGATATCATAGAAGGATTAGATGGGCCAGGATCCTCTAACATGGATAAACCAAAAGGAGAAATTTTTTTGATTACAAATCCCAAATGGACAAAAAAGACTTCCTTATATTTAGAACTAGATCAATTCATTTGGTATCGTTGGCTTTGCACTCATCGAGGTAAAAAGGGGCTCACCGTCTCATGGTCAATTTTTATAGAGGAACTCCAAGCACAATATAGCAATAGCGTCATAGACAACTTCTTCAGCCAACTAGCTAAACTTCAACAAACAGGATGGATTCAAGAAGATTATAACTATACATTCCAGAAATCTCTCCATAAAGATTTGCGTTCAGATATAAAGGAAAAACTTGAATAGCTTATTTCTTACGGTGGGGTCTCAGGATCACATTCAACATGGGGTACACATTTTGGTCCTGGTTCATAAATGGGTCTTTTTATCTTAGCATGCGAGTGGGGAGAAATATTTGATTCCTAAAAATAAAGGGCTATCTTAGAAAGAAAGGATCTTCTTACAACCTACTAGAGATTTGAGCTCCACAACCAGTGGGGAGAAAAGGCAAAATACTTGTGTTTCAATTGTGATAGCAAATACAATCGGGGACATAAATGTAGTGAAAAGAAATTGTTTTCTATTGAAGGTCCCAATGAGGAAGAAGAGGAGGAACCCATACTAGAAGATGAAAGGGAGTCAAATGAGGAATCACATGATTCTCAACCAATCATTTCTTGTCATGCACTCTCAGGTTTCAGCCCTCCACAAAATCTCAAGGTGGTGGGGTTCCTAAAGCTGAGGTAGCAGTCGTTGATCGACTCGGTGGTATCATAATCTCATCAACAAGTTAGCTACTTACATCACAAATTGTTTCATATATCGACTCGAGTTTCAAGTTTTGATTACTTGGATAGGTGTAGGTATAAGTTAGTTGATTTCAAGAGAGTGTCTAATAGCATTAAATTATCCATGGGAGATTATCAACTTGATGATACCCCAATGTATGCAATATCCATGGGTGCAGCAGATATTATTTTGGGAGTACAATGGCTTACTACATTAGGAACAATTGAGATGAACTTCCAAGAACTATTCATGAGATTTCAATCAGAAGGAAGGCTAGTAGAGCTAAAGGGGTTGAAGGAAAAATCTCCACAAATGGTAAGCTCTCATCAAATGCATAAGTTGCTTAAGAAAGGAGTGGATGGATTTGTGGCCCAACTATGTTCATTAGAAGTCTCTCTATCTATTACTCCTACTCATCCAGATTTGCAAGCTATAATTGATCGTCACTCAGTTGTTCTTGGAGATATGCCTAAAGGAATTCCTCCTAAGAGGGATCATGATCATGCCATCAAGTTGGTCCTAGGAGCCAACTCACAGAACGCCAGAGACATACAGTATCCACACAAAGAGTACAGAGATAGAAAAAATTGTTGAAGAAGAGATGCTAGGAGCCCCAGAATCATGGAGCACTTAGCCAGTGCCCAACTCCTGTAGGTGTGGTGATGAGGTACGTAGAAGGATGATACTTGGTGCATGTGTCCAATTATATGGGGGCTCAACATGTACCATTAAAGATACAGTTTCCAATTCCGATCATTGATGATTTGCTAGATGAATTAAATGGAGGCTATGTTTTTACCAAGTTAGATCTTGAGTCACAAAGTTTATCACCAAATTTAGATTAAGGAGGAAGATATTTGTAAGACAACGTTTCAAACTCATGGGGGTCATTATGAATTTTTGGTGATGCCATTTGGTCTTACCAATGCACCATCTACATTCAAAAGTTTGATGAATTCCATTTTTAAGAAGTTCTTGAAAGTTTGTGTTAGTATTCTTTGATGATATATTAATTTATAGCAAGACTTGGGAAGAAAATTTGCAACATGTGGACCAAGCATTACAAATACTTGAAGATCATAAACTCTATGCTAAACCATCCAAGTGTGCTTTTGGTCTTATAGAGGTGGAGTATTTGGGACACATAGTTTCACATGAAGGAGTAAAGGTGGACCCTAACAAAATTAAGGCTATCATGGAATGGCCTATTCCAAAAACCATTAAGAAACTGAGAGGATTCTTGGGATTAATAGGGTACTATAGAAGATTTGTGAAGAATTATGGTAGTATAGCAGCACCTCTACTCTGAAGAAGGATTCTTTTCATTGGAATGGTCATAATACAACATTTGAGAGATTGAGAAGGAGGCTATGTGTACAACTCAGTGCACCACTCGACTTCACCAAAGGGAATTCTAATTGTGGAACCAGATGCTTAAAATGTAGGATAGGAAGCGGTTCTCATGCAAGAAGGTCGACCAATTGCTTTTGAGAGTCATCAATTAAAAGGTAAGAATCTACTAAAACCTATTTATGAGAAGGAAATGCTAGCAATACTCCATGCGGTGAAACAATGGTGGCCTTATCTATTGGGTAGACATTTCAAGGTTAAGACAGATCATGATAGCCTAAAATATTTTTTGGAACAACGACTATCTTCTGAAGAGCAACAAAAATGGGTCACTAAGATGTTAGGATATGACTTTGAGATTGTATATAAGAAAGGGAAATAAAATATTGTCGCAGATGCACTATCAAGGAAGGATGAGAAATATGAAGCCTTATTGTGCGCCCTTTCAATATTACAAACAAATTGGGTGGAGGAAGCCAAAGCAGAGTGGCAAAATGATGTTGCGACAAGTAATCTCATCAAGCAATTAAAAGGTGTCCTAGTAGTTCAGACAAGTTTTGTTGGAAGGGAGATACTCTTTGGTATAAAGAACATTTGTATCTCTACAAGAATTCCAACCTTAAAATCAAGATTCTCACAGAGTTGCATGAGTCTCCAGTGGGTGGTCATTTGGGATTTTTGAAGACATATCATTGAGTCAAGTAGGATTTCTTTTGGGAGGGGCTAAAGGGTGATGTTCAAAAATTTGTGGCTGAATGTTTGGTGTATTCAAGAGCATAAAGAATATGAATTAAGACATGATCTTTGCAGCCTTATCCTATTCCTAATGACATTAGGAAGAGATATCCATGGACTTCATCATAGGGCTTCCCAAATCTAAAGGTCATAATGTCATCATGGTGGTAGTTGATCGGCTCACTAAATATGCACATTTCATTGCATTAGCACATCCTTTTACAACAAGTGTAGTGGCTAAAGCTTTTTTGGAGAATATCCAAAAGCTACATGGTACACCTAAAGTTATTGTTAGTGATCGTGATCCTATCTTCACTAGTCACTTTTGGAAAGATTTATTCTCATGTTTGGGTACTCAATTGTCTCTTAGCTCTTCATACCACCCTCAATCAGATGGGAAAACAGAGGTTGTTAATAAGTGTTTGGAAGGATATCTACGTTGTTTCACTTCAGAGAAATAGTCCCAATGGGTAGATTGGCTACCACTTGCAGAATGGTGGTATAACACTTCTTTTCATAGCTCATCAAGAATATCTCCATTTTTGGCACTTTATGGATATCATCCTCCTTCCATAACATCATCAATAAAGGTGTCCCCAAGAGTTCGGGTAGTAGAAGACCACTTGCTTCATCAACAACAAGTACTTTTAGGACTCAAGGAGAATTTAGCCATGGCACAAAATTGAATGAAACAACAGGCAGACCAACATCGTAGTGAAAGAAGTTTTGAAGTTGGGGATTGGGTCTTCTTGCAATTGCAACCTTATAAGCAAATCTCACTAAAGCAGCAAAGAAAGAATAATTAGTTGTCTCCAAAGTATTATGGTCCATACCAAATCATGCAGAAGATCGGTAGTGTTGCTTACAAGCTTGAGTTGCCACCAACAACAAGGATACATCCAGTTTTTCATGTTTCTTGTTTGAAGAAGGTAATTGGGCATAATATTCCCACTCAAACAACACTTCCCGAGTTGGATGAAGAAGGGAGAATCATTTTGGAACCAGAGTGCATTCGTCAAACACACACAAAGAAGCTGAGGAATAGAACTATCATTGAGTATCTCATCCAATGGAAGAATTTCCCAGTTGAAGATGCCACATGGGCTTTGAGGGAGTTCATTTCAAAAGTTTCAAACTTGATGCTTATTGAGACCAATGCTTCTTTGGAAGAAAGGGGTCATGCTACACCTTAATATTATCCATACATGGGTTTATAGACCAAATTGACTTGTGGCTATCTTAACTCTCTAATAGAATCATATTATCATTGAGTATGTGTTATTTTAGTTGTTGAGTCAGCCTAAGTCTCTTATATAGGTGTGTCTAAATTAGAGTACAGGATATCCCTTGGCAGCAATTATATATGGGAGGTTGTGGAAGTCTTATTTCATCATCAAGTGTGCCAGTATAGATTCTCATTAGGGTATTTGGATGTTTGCCCTGGTGGCTTGTTATTCTCGATTATTATCAATTGTGCGTATGTTCATATGATAGTCTTCTATTGTGCAAAGTTATTTCCTAACATGACTAATGTCCTCACCATGGTTTTTCCCTCATTGAGTTTTGCACATAAATCTAGTGTTATTGCATGCATTTTTTTACTTCTTTCAAGTTTTATTTCAGCACTTAACAATCAAACATATTAGCATAGTAAAGGTTTTGTGAATGCTAGTTGATCTAACTTCCAGTGAAATTTTTAAAGGTTAAAATTGCTACAATTGATTCACCCTCCCCTCAGTTGTCTTCTTCAACAATTGGTATCAGAGTTGCATTCCTTGGAGAAGAGATTAACCACTTAAGGAATATTTGAGATGGTGAGCAAGATCACTATTGAGTGTCCTAGGTTTGATGGCATTGACTACAAATTCTGGGAACCAAAGATGGAAGGATATCTATTATATTGTGGATATGAGATTGGGAAGTCTATTCAGAACTATAGCATTGTAAAATGCATACCCTTGCATCTTCACACTTTTTTGGGCCTACCTTTCTTTTTTTATCCTTATTTATGTCTTAATTGGTCCTATTTTGCATCCACAAGCCTAATAAATTATATCTTTTTATGGCTAATCCTGAAAAACATCAAAGGATAAATGATAATTTAATGATTCTAGCTGTGTGTCATTGATTTTTGGACTAGGACTAAGATTCCACCTAGGGTGTCTTTTTCCTCCAAAATTCTTGGGACCCCGATTTCAAATGCACCTTAAATGTGTTCCTTTTTGGAGTATGTGCCCCGAGTTTCAAGCCTCGAGACTAAGATGCCACCTACGGCGTCTTAGTTCCCCTTAAGTTATTTTTAGGATTTAATTTCAAATCTTGGTGGTATTTAGCCTCTTTTACTTAATGAATTCATATGTTGTCTTGTTGTGGTGTAATTTTGAGATATTACGCATAGATAATTATAAATACAAGGTTCTTTCACTCATTTTATCATCCAAGAACTAAGAAAGTTGAATAAGCATTCCTAATAGCATAATTGAGTTCACAAGAGCATTCAAGAACAATTCATCAAGAATTTGGATCCATCATCAAGTTTCAAGTATCATGTCAAATATATTCTTGCATCATGTGTGTTTTTGAGCTAATGATGATGTAGGGGTTTGATTCAAGCAAACAATTCAAGTCAAGATCTATCAAACATTACTTCCATTCAAGATCTACATTCAAGCTAGCCATTTCACACAAGTTTGTAGATTTCATAACAAGGGTTTGGTGAGTTGCAACATAACACTTTGTTCATTCATCATTTCCCTTCATTATTCCATTTCATTATTTGGTTTAATTATCAGCAAGGGGTTTGACCAAGGCTAACCTTCATTTACTAACAAATCGCCAGTTTTCCTCTGCATGTTTTTGACTTGCTTGGAGTTTAGGTTTGGATACTTGAAAGGTCAATTAAGTAGAAAAAGTTTGCAGTTTGTAAATTCTACGCTAGAAGTTTAATCATCACTTCACTTTAGAAACTCACCTCTCGTCCTAGATCTCGGTTTCAGCCCTCCTGAATGAGAAGAAGGAAATGTAGACATTGATCCTCAAGATAAAATTTAGAGATTTCATAAATTCAAGATGGGACTAAGACAATAGTAAGGGCATCTTAGTCCTCCAAAGGGTATTTTGTAGATATTCTTTCATATTCTTTTTCGACATCTGAAGATTCCACATCTCCCCCAAAAAATAGCAGTGGGACTAAAATAATAGTAAGGGTGTCTTAGTCCTCCCTAGCATATTTTGATAATGTTTTTTCTTTTCCAAAATCCTCATCACATTTCTAGACTTCCTAGGTACACACATCCTAACTTTTTGTGATTTAATTTTTCCATTTGCACTCATTATTTGGCTTGCATCATTAAGTTTTGTGAGTTGAATGTTAAGTTGCCTTTTCCAAGCTTTTGCTTGGTGGTGAACCCTTCAAAGCCTAAAATAACCCCTTCTAGGTCTTCCTTGTTGATAATGACTCACTTTTGGGTTGATAGTTAATCCAATTTAGGATCCTTAGGCATATTTGAATGATAATGAGAGAAGAGTGGTGTTATATGACCTAGGTTATAAACCACCCATTCCCTTATTGTTTATTTTGGTGAACCTGACATTTTAGAACATTCATTTTTATGATTTGGAGTTCATTAAGGTCCTAGATCTAGGTTGCATTCATTCTTGCATTGCATCTTGCATTAGTGAATGTGCATCTAGGGTTTCTCATATTTGCATTAGTGAAAGTGCATATAGGTTCCATTTTTTCTTTCTTGCATCATATTATCTCATTGAAAAATTGAAAAGTGCATTGTCAATCATCCTAATTACATTTAGGAACATTTTTATTGCATTCAAAATTGATAAAATTGCATTCAACTTTGCATTCAATTTTCTTGCATTCGTTTGTACACTTTTCTATTTCTAAAAATCAGGTCCCTGAGTATGCAACCTGGGAACAATGTAAACAATCCATATTTTGCTATTTTTCTGAAAAAAACCTCTACTAGGACTAAAATTCCCTTACTAGCATCTTAGTCTCTTTGTGGGTATTTGGCTCAGAACCCTCTTTGTGTTGTTTGTTATCTATTCCAATTTTTGGAACATCAGAATTCCTTCAATAGGACCAAGATTCCCTTGTTGGCGTCTTAGTCCCTATTGAGTTTGAAGTTGTTTTCAAGGTTTAAATATGCTTTTCTATGCTTTTGTTTTCTACTTTCAGTTTTCTGTTACAGTTTGTAGAATTACTATTATTCCAATTTCTTTCATTTCAAGTGTATTTTGAAATCATTTCAATTACAAGCATCATTAGATCTGAAAATGCTCACATTTCTAAAACTTTGCATAATATGGATAATACTTTTCACTTTTTCATATACAATGTTTACATTCATAAAACTTAGCATAAGTTTGATAAAAGTTCTTTTCATTTTTGGATATGCATTGTTTGCATTCTTAAAGTTTTGCATACATTGGATAAAAGTGTTTTGCATATATGGATATACGTTGTTTACATTATTAAAGTATTACATGAGATGGTTAAAATTTCTTTTCATTTTTGGTCAAACAATGTTAGTACCTTACCTTTCTAGGTACACTAAGAAAAAATTCATATCCCCTCCCTATGAGAGTGTTTTAGTGAAAGAGAAGACAACCTTGGAAAATACTAACAATCATATTCATTCTTATCCTAATATCTCTCCTATTTGTGAAGAGGATATTTCGGTCTTAGATTAACTGATCAATGAGAGTTTTGAGAGTCCTAGTTGTTTCTCTCCTTCTACCTCTCTTAGTGAACAATACATTGATGAACAAGAAGAAACAACCATAGGTAATCATGACGACCACATAACACAATAAGAGACCATTGAAACCTACCCACATTCATCTCCCAACATCTTCTCCTCTTGTAATAATGATGAGGATATGTTGGTGTTAGATAATAAAACCTTTAAGATCTATGAAAACCCTCTTTATATTCCTTCCCTTTGGAGAACATTATAGGACAAAGGAGTGAAAATTTAGACAATATTGACAATCACATTTGTTCTTCTCCTAGTATCTCTCCTAGTGAAGAGGATACTTGGATGTTAGAAAATCCAATAGATGAAGGTCATGAGAATCTTATGTCTCTCTCTTCCCCTAGGGAAAACATTATAGAACAAGACAACAAAATCATTGATGAACAAGACAATTCAACCATTGATAACTCCCTTACATGCAATGAATTCATCTTAGAAGAACCAATCCTTGAATGTCAAGAACATTTGGTTTGTAGTTCTCCTAAAAACTCTCCTACTAGGGAAGATATAATGGTGGAAGAAAATGAGAAAATTGATTATAGTAATTCCTTAGATGAAGATGATGAAGTAAGATTAGAATCCTCTTCACTAAAAAATCATGAAAATAAGGATAAGTCTTCTGAGGTTATGCACATTAGATACCCCTTGGAGTACTCTCCCAAGCCTAAACTTATCATTTATCCACCCTCTCAAAAACCACAAGTTCAAAACAAACTAGTCCTTATCCTCGAACCAACTAAGAAGAATGTTTTGCAGAAATTGAGTTACAATACCATTTCTCATACATACAACACTAGGAACAATCCACAACCAAGAAAAAAACCTTCAACATCCCTCCCATTGCCTAATCCTATCTTGCCTAGTGCCCCTCGTTTTCCTTCACAAATTGGAAAGGAGTATAATCTTGTCGAACAACTTAAGAATACTCCTACTCAGATATCTTTATGGGACCTTATTCAAGCCTCCCCTCACTATCATAACATGATTCGAAGTTATTTACAAGTTCATATCTCTTCTAATGTGCAACCAAATGACATAACAGTCTTGATTAAAGGAATAAATGCTGACATTGTTTTCCACATTAGAAACACTGATCCATGTTATGCCTCATGATATTTCATACAATATCCTTTTAGGTAGACCATGGATTCATGCAATGAATGGGGTGTCTTCTACTCTTCATCGTAAAATAACATATATTTACAACAACAAAGTGTACACACTTGAACCTGACCTTGACCCAAATAGTTGTTTGAACATTGAGAAAAACAAGGAGAATCCTTTGGCAATGTTAACACCAACTACACAAGTGAAACCCATGCAGCAGAAAGACAGAAAAAAATATTGAGGAAGTCATGAAGCTATTAGAAGATGATTGGGGTTTCTTAGACTTCAAACCTACATTCATGGGAGATTACAAGATCATAAACAAAGACTTTGAAAAAGAAAAAGAAAACATGGTAATGTCAACACAAAATTCAGATGACCCTTTGAAAGCATCCACCTCAACCACTTTAGAAGAGGCAAATTATATGAATTTTTTTAATGAGATATACTATCAACAACCACCGAATCTACAAAAGGATGAAGAAATTATGGAAAAGGTTATGAAATGATGGAAACAACTTGGTTATGAGTGGAAATAGATGTGGTGCTAAGAAGGGAACAAAGGTATTTATGTCGATGGGAATCTCAAAGCATAAAAAGGAAAAAGACTAGTGGTCTTGGTTGTTGTCCTTTGATGAAAGAATAAACAAGCCTTCATAACATCAACACTCTCACAAAATATTCCTCTAACCCAACTTTAACAATAGTGCATCCTAAATTGATAGACACTAGCGGTCTTGATTGTTATCATTTGAAAGAAAAAGAAAAGTTCTTGCTTAACATTAATGTCATCACGCAAAACACTAATAATTTGAATTCGTTAGATTTTACACCTTCCTTTAAAGAAGAGTACAAAATCTTGCAATCTAAAGAGTCTTATGTAAGTATGACATCCTATACTAAGCAAGAGATATCTTTGTCAAAAAATAAAGAATTATTTTATACTTTTGATCAAGAGAGTATCTTGTCACAACTCCTCCAAGATCATTTGATCTCTCTTCCTCAAAGAACACAAAAGAAATTTTACTACAAGATTTCATGGTCATAATATTGATGAATGTAAGGTTTTAAGTGATAAAATTCAACATCTTAAGGAGTGTGGTGCTCTTCCTTGTGTTGAAGCACCTAATTCCTCTAATTGATACTGATTTTTACATGAGCATGTTTCTCACCAATCATTTCAGCTCATCCTTTCCTGCACTAAGTGGGGGCAAGGGGTTAGGTATCCTTGTCCTCATATGTCACTTTTTGTTGTCTCTTTTTATCTAGTTGATCACCTTTCATGTACATATAAGAGAAAGCTTGGGATGTGGATGACATGCCTTAAGTTGACTCGCATGTGACATGCTTCTTCATGATGTAGTTTATTGGAAACTTATGACTTGGCATAGGGCTTTCCAAATAAGCTCTCATGTCTTCTTCTACTTTAAAGAAATTACTCATAGTAATGGTGTTAGAAATTGCTTTAAAGTGGGGGTATACATCGATACTCATGTTTCATTGTGCAATTTTCTCTTTTCTTGCGACGCATCCTTTTCTTGGTGGTTTCATTGTGTTTTATTTCCTCCGATAGCATGATATTTCTTTGAATTGTCCTCTCTTGGAGACATTAGGCACAATGTTCCCTAATGAAATACCTTGCATGAACTAATAAAAATCCCTTTGAACATCCCTCTTTCTTGTTGTGTTGCATTTTTATACTATTATTAAAGTCATGGAATTGTAGGCTTTGATATAGTTCCTTAGGGCTCACCTAGTGAATAACTAGTTTCACTATCCATTTGTGAGCATGTATTTTCTCTTTATCACTATCACTTAGTCATGGGGTATTACTGATATATATGGACCTCTTAGAGACCACCTAGTGGACAACTAATACCTCACTAGCCAATGTAAGGCATGCATTTTGTTTGCATATGAGTGTACAACCACGTTCCACTTGTAAAACATTTTGGACAAACAACCTAGACTTGGTCCACAATGCGTTGGATGGCCAGTCAAAGCTTGATGTGTTGCATTTTTCCTTTTTCTTTTTCTATCTTTGATGGTGTATGTTTGCGATCTGGTTATGGCTTCATCTATCATCTGTAAGTGTGCTCCTTTGTGCTTATGTTGGTTTTCCATAGGATCTTGATCCTAGGGGCTTGGACACCCTCTTGGTTATTGTCATCCTATCTTACAAGAATTCATACATTTGAACCCCTCTTGATTTAAGTGGTTGGCTACTTTAAGGTGTGAGTTTGAAACCAAGTTCATACTCCTAAAGAGTAGAATCTCTTAATTAATAAGGAAAATGCATACCCTTTCATCTTCACACTTGTTTGGGCATGCCTTCTTTGTTTATCCTTATTTATGTCTTAATTGGTCCTATTTTGCATCCACAAGTGTAATAAATTATATCTTTTTATGGCTAATCCCGACAAACATCAAAGGATAAATGATAATTTAATGGTCTGAAGTTTGTAGCATTATAATTTTTGCATGGGGACTAAAGATGCCACCTAAAGTCCTTTAGTCCCCTTAAAATTGACCCACTACGAGGATTTAATTTCCAGAGCTTAGCGAGGATTTAGCCTCTTTTAATTAATGAATTCCTTATGCCCATTTTTGTGGTGTAATTTTTGTGATATTAAGCATCGATAAATTATAAATACAAGGTTCTTTCACTCATTTATCCATCCAGGAACCGGCAGTTGAATAGAAATTCCCTAATATAGCATAAATTAAGATTCACAAGAGAATTCAAAGAGATCAATTCATCAAAATTTGGAGCCATCATCCAAGATTCAAATACATGTCAAAGATATTCTTGCATCATGTGTGTTTTGAGCCTTCTTTATTTGTGATGCAAGGTATTTGATTCAATAAGCAATTCAACTATCTACATTCAAAGCTAGCCACTTCACACACAAGTTTGCGGACTTCATCACAAGGGTTTGGTGAGTTGCAGCATGGCACTTTCATTCCATGAGCTACTTCGAACATTCCTATTTCATTCCAAAGGTTTTAATTACCCAGCAAGGGGGTTTGACCAAGGAAACCACCCATTTACTAAAAATCAACAGAGTTTCCTCTCTTGCATGTTTTGTTTGTAGATTTAGGTTGGGGCGAAGATCGATTTGGTACAAAGTTGTAAAGTTCTTGAAGTTACCCAGAAGTTGCATTGCAAAGTTGTCATCTTCATGGAAACTCACCTACAGGCCAGATTTGGAAGTTTCAGGACTTGAGATATGAGAAGAAGGAAGTGTAGACATTGAACCTAAAGATAAAATTTAGAGATTTCAGAAATTCAAGATGGGACTAAGACAATAGTAAGGGTGTCTTAGTCCTACCAAGGGTATTTTGGAGAGATTCTCTCAGATTTTGTTTCGACATCCAAAAATTCTGCATCTCCCCCAAAAAATAGCAGTGGGAATAAGACAAATGTAAGTGCATCATAGTCATCCCTAGCATATTTTGACAACATTTTTTCATTTTCAAAATCCTCATCACATTTCCAAACTTCCCAAGTACACACATCCTAACTTTTTGTTACTTAATTTTTTCAGTTGCACTCATTATTGGGCTTGCATCATTAGGTTTTGTGAGTTGAATGTTAAGTTGTTTTTTCCAATCTTTTGCTTGGTGGTGAACCCTTCAAAGCCTAAAAGAACCCCTCCTATGTCTTCCTTGATGAGAATAAATCACCTTTAGGTTGATATTCAATCCAATTTAGGATCCTAGGGAGTATTTGAATGATAATGGGAGAAGAGTGGTCTTATATGACCTAGGCCTTAAAGCACCCATTCCCCTATTGTTCAAGAACCAGTATGCTCCTCCGACGAATGGTCCAAGTACTACTAATGAGATCAAAGTGCATGAAATTAATAATAAAGCAATATTTATTATTGTTGATAGTCTTTCACATTCTTAATTAGTTAAAGTTATGAATTTGAAGAATGCTAAAGAGGTTCAGGATAAGTCAAAAAGGATTTATGAAGGAGATGAAAAAGTTAAACAAGAAAAGTTGTAGAACTTGGAGGTATGATTTGAAATCCTGTGAATGGGTGAAGATGAGAACATCAAATCCTACATGCAAAGAGTAGATGAGTTGGTAGGTGGAATGAGATGACTTGGTGCACAAATAGATGAGTCTAGGATAGTGAAGAAGGTATTCAGAACTCTCCCTTATATATATAGTCAAAAGGTATTTGCTATAGAGGAAATTGTGTACTATAATACTTATACTAAAGATCAGTTGATTGGTACTTTAATTTCTTTTGAAATGAGAATTCTTGGATTGAAAAATGGCACAAAGGTAGAAATTGCATTCAAGCTTGCAAAAGTGGAAGATCTGGATGAAGACAATCTTGATGAAGTGGACACAAATTTTATAAGAAGAATGAAAAAGGGCTCTAGTAAGTATCAAGGTAAATTACCATTCAAATGTTTTAGCTATGGAGGAAAAGTTCATTATGCTTTGAGATTTCCTAAAAGAGTTGAAAGAAACAAACATATAAAATATAAAGAAAATAAAGGAAAGATGATCAAAAGAGCATGTTATGTGAATGAAGATGCTGGTATTTCTGATTATGAGTCTGATTATGGAGATTTTTATGATAATGAATGCTTGTTCCTAGCTTTAAAAGATGAATCTACTATTGCTAACACTAAAATCTATGTGGAGGAAAGTGCTCTAGAGAAAGTTGAAGGTATTGTGGTCTCTGCTCTTCATGCTAAACAAGAAGAGAATTACTAGGTTGTTGATAGTGGCTGCTCAAATCACATGACCAGTGACAAAAGTAATTTTGTTAAACTTGAGAAATATGATGGAGGCTTAGTTAAGTTTGGAGATGATTTTGGTGCTAAGATATATGGGATAGGTTCAATCAGTTTTTATGGTAAGCATAATACTGATGGTGTCTACTATGTTAAGGGTTTTGAGCCACAATCTCTTGAGTGTTAGAAAAATGTGTAAAAAGGGATATAATCTTATGTTCGAGGATGAAAAATGTGAAATCAAAAAAGGGTCTGGAACTATGATTATTGCTGGTATGAAGACTGAACGAAATATTTATCAACTTAAAGGTGCTAATGGACATTGATTTATGTCTCAAATTAATGGTAGTTGGCTATGGCACTAGAGGATGTGTCATATGAACTTTGATAACATTATGAGAATTAGTGTAGTACAAGCTATGAGAGATTTACCAAGGATTACAAATATTGTTAATGTAGTGTACAAGGATTGTCAGTTTGGAAAGCAAGCTAGAAAAAAATTTAGGTCAAAGGAACAATCTCCTACCGAACTACTAGATTTGATTCATGCAGATCTTTGTGGTCCTACAAGGGTGAGAAGTCTACAAGGTGATAGGTATTTTATGCTTTTGATTAATGATTACTCTAGAATGACATGGGTTACTTCTCTTAGAGAGAAATATGATGCATTAGAAAAATTCAAGGCATTTAAGGCAATGGTTGAGAATGAAGTAAATTTTAAAATAAAATGTTTGAGGTTTGATAGAGGTGGTGAATTCACCTCCAATGAGTTTAATAAGTTTGGTGAATCCCATGGAATAAGAAGATAGTTGTTTTCCCATAGAACTCCTCAACAAAATGGAGTTGTTGAAAGAAAGAACAAGACAATTCAAGAAGCTACTAGATCAATGATAATAGAGGCAGGTCTACCAAAAGTTTACTGGAGATAAGTAATTGACATTGTTGTTTATGTGTTCAATTGATTTCAAGCAAAGCTAACAGTACAAAAACTCCCTATGAGCTATGGTGTGGAATAATTCCTATTATCAAGTACTTCAATGTATTTGGAAGAAAATGTTATATCAAAAGAGATGAATAAAATAAAGGAAATTCTTGATTTTATAGATGTGATGAGGGTTTTTTCCTTGGATACTCTACTAGAAGCAAGGCTTACAAATGTTTTAATAAAAGGCTGAAAAAGGTTGTAGAAAGCCCAAATGTCAAGGTTGATGGAGCAATGAATAATTCAATTGAAGTTGATGGATATGTATCAGATGAACCCAATTATAGAGAAGTAGAAGAAGTTGTTAAAGAAAAAGAAAAGTAGAATGAAGAAGAAACTCCAAAAAAGGTTCCTAAAACCCCTAAGTATCTACAAAAGAATCATTCAGAAGATCAGATCATTGGAGAAAAGAGGAAAGGTGTAATGAATAAAAGCAAAGCTATTAAAGTTGACATAAATTATTGCTTACTTTCTAAATTTGAGCCTAAGACAGTGAGTGAGGCATGCAAATATGGAAATTGAATGAAAGTAATGGAAGAGGAACTTATGCAAATTGAGAAGAATCAAACTCACGAATTGGTCCCTAGACCAACAAACAAGAACATAATTGGAAGTAAGTGGGTTTTCAGAAACAAATTGAATGAGAATGGAGAAGTAGTAAGAAACAAGGCAAGGCTTGTGTGTAAAGGCTACTCAGAAGTGGAAAGTATAGATTTCTAGGAGACATTTGCTTCAGTGGCTAGAATGGAAGTTATTAGAATGTTTTTGGCATTCTCTGCTCGTAAGGATTTTAAATTTTACTAGATGGATGTGAAGTCTATATTTTTGAATGGTTAGTTAGAATAAGTCTACATAGAATAACCAGAGAATTAGATCAACCAGATATGGTCTATAGATTAAAAAAGGATTTATATGGTTTGAAGAAAGCTCCTAGAGCTTGGTATGCAAGATTGGCCAAACATTTGATTTAGCAAGGTTTCAACAAAGGTACAACAAATAGCAATTTATATTTCAAAATTGAAGATGACAAGATCTTGATAGTAGTTGTGTATGTGGATGACATTATTTTTGGAGGTAATGAAATTTTGTGTAAGTTATATGTTGAAGAAATGAAAAAAGAGTTTGAGATGCCTATGTTTGGTGAGATGAATTTATTTCTTGGACTACAAATCAATCAAACAAACAAAGGGATTTTTATTTCCCAATCAAAGTATGCAAAAAAAATGTTGAAGAAATTTGGGATGGATGGTTCCAAATTGGTATGCACTCCTATGGTAATTGGTTGAAAATTGAGTAAGGATGATGATTCACCTAAGGTTGATCAGAGAAAATACAAATCAATAATTGGAGGACCATTGTATTTAACTATTACCAGACCAGATATCATGCATGCAATTTTTCTTGTGGCTAGATTTCAAGAAGATCCTAAAGAAACACATGTTGCAACTATCAATAGGATATTCAAATATCTAAATGGCACTCTAGATTATGGCTTATGGTATCCTATGAATACTGATTTAACACTAAGTGATTATATAGATGCAAATTGGGAAAGTTTCACTGATGATAGAAAAAGTACAAGTGGTGGTGCATTCTTTCTTGGATGCAGATTGGTATCATGGTTAAGTAGAAAGCAAGATTCAATTTCCTTATCCACTATAGAGGTTGAGTATATTGTTGTAGCATCTTGTTGGACACAAGTTTTATGGATGAGACAGATGTTGAAGGATATCAAAGTAATGTACGACAATCCCATCTCTATTTTCTATGATAATACAAGTGCAATTAATATTTCAAAGAATCTAGTGATGCACTCAAGGATAGAGCATATATCTATCAAGTATCACTTTTTGAGAGAGAAGGTTATGGAGAATGAAGTAAAGCTTGAGTATGTACCTACAAAGGATCATATTGTTGACATATTTACTAAGGCTCTTCCTAAAGATACTTTTGAGTATCTCCATGAGAAGTTGGGGCTTATTTCCCCTCCTTTCTTGAACTAGATGCATATGGAGATGCATCAGTCTGGTGGATCTATGGATCTATCTTTCTTATGGATTGATGTTTAGTGGCTACCTATCAAGGGGAGCAGGTAGTGTCTTGTGTTGTCATTTTTTAGTTTATTGGGTGTACTCGTAAGGGGGAGTAGTTAGTACTAGTAATGTTCTTGGTGTCAAAGGGGGAGAAAAATGTAAAAATATCTTTTTCCTTTGCCACTGATGTCAAAGGGGGAGAAAGAATCATGTGAAAAATTTTATCTACATAGGGGGAGAGAAGGTAAAAGTTTTCATCAGAAAGTGGTTTAGATTTTTTGTGTTGTCTTTGATGCTTTTTCATATCATGTGTTGCCATTAGTGATAAAGGGTGGGATTGTTGAAAGTATAGAGGTTTTTTCATTGATATCAAATAGTTGTTTTCATTGATGTCGAGGTATTTGGTTGTTGGCTGTATATGTCAAGGATATTGAGAGAATTCTAATAAAGAAGGTTTGTAGGTTGTACATGCATAGTTGAGATGTTGAAGAAGTGTTGTGAGTACATGGATTTATCCTTATGTTGATATGTTTGGAGGTCTTTTAGAGTGAAGTAATGTGCTACAATGATGTCTCTGGTACTTGGGTTTCAAGTGCTTTTGAGAAAATTTGATAGATAGGGAAAACAATGTCATGCAGGTATTCAGTTTTTTCTTCGAGATGTGCTCCATATTGCTTCTATGCTTGTGCACTCTTGACATATTGTTCATGATTTTTGGAAGTTGCTATATCCAAAATTTGGGTTTCTAGATCATTGTACAGTGCGAGATATCTTCACTAGTATGTGAATTGTGTATTTCAATGTGTCTCACTGTGGTCTAGGAGAAATGTAATTGCGTCGGATTTCTCTGAATTTTGGTTTTATGACTTGCAGTTCTGAGAATAAGTTGATAAGGTCATAATCAAGTGAAGGTTGTCCAGAAATATTGGATCATGTTAAGGATGCATGTGTTGAATTGTTTTATGTGTTTTACACGGGTGTTGGCCAACCTTTGTTAAACACTACTTAGGAAGTTCATGGAAGCATGTTGAGGAATTTTGGGACTTATTTAGGTCCTCATTAAGTATATGTTCGGGTCACTCTCATTCTAATTCCATCATAGAATGTTTTGGTGTTGACCTAATTTAAATTTGTAAATGCAAATTGTGTATTACCGACCTTGGATAGGTTTCAAGGTTGAAGATGGTATAAATACAAGTTGATATATTTGTGAAAGGAAAGATAGATGTAAGATATATGTAAGATAGATGCGAGATATGTATGTTGATGCAAGTTCAAGTAGATTAGTGCAAATTTCAGGTGGTAAGTTCCTGAAGGTAGTGAGCTGAAGGTGTACTCTATCTTTCAAGCATGTCTACAAGTGTGAGAAAATTGTGGTGGAAAATATGTTGCATTGAGATAGTTTTCTCTCTATAACAATCCTCTTTAATATTCTTTGTAATTTTGTGGTAGTGAGCCCTCCGGCCAGTGAGCCCTTATTGGATAGTGTGTCTTTTCTTGGTAGTGAGCCTTTCTAGCAGTGAGCCTTCGTATTTGATTTTAGAATTTCTTATATTATGAGTTAATCCTCATCGTGGTTTTTCCCTCATTGGGTTTTCCACATAAATATGGTGTTATTTTTTGCATGGTTTTACTTCTTTTAGCTTTTGTTTCTACACTTAACAATCAAACATATTAGTAGAGTAAAGGTTTTGTGAATGCTAGTTGATCTAACTTTTGGTGAAAGTTTTAAAGGTTAAAATTGCTACAACTAATTCACCCCTCCCTCTCAATTATCTTTTTCAATAGGAAATAAAATTTAAATGGCCCATTCTTGAGAAACAATAGGTAGAAATAATTTCAGGATACTTAGAAATGGATTTATCCTTCCAACTAAGAATGCAATATGTAATCATGTTTGAAGAACTCATATCTGAGGAGATTCGTGAGGAAAATCAGTCTGCAAGTTGGGTTTCTTCTCGTGTGCGAGGGTTTGCTGGTGGGTTTCTCCGCTGCCCATGGAGGAGGCTCGACCCTCCTCCATGATCTTCCACAATTTTTCTGGTGCACGGCGGATTCTATTTTTGCTGTCTAATTTTTCTCGGCTCTCATCCGTTGGGTGTGTGTGTGACTGTGACCCCATGCTGGCTGTGGTGTCTCGGACCGTCCGCATGGGTGGGTTCTAAGGGGTATTCTCTTACTGATGTCAGGGGACTTGGATCCTCTGGATGGATCCAATAATATCCCATCTTACTCTTTTGATAATGGTGAAGCATCTAAATTTTTTCGGGACGTCGTCGTTGGTGAGAGGAGACATCTACTGCAAGGTGCGAAATTTGATATTGGTGGAGCCATCGGTGTTCAAGACAATGGAGAGCATGGTCAAGGTAAGCCTGCGTTGACTTCTCCATTGAAAGCTGTTCTCATTCCTAACAAAACCCTAGATGAGGCCATTGAAAATGATGATGCTAAACTGGTTAAAAAGACAATCTTTTTTGCAGTCGTCAACCCTAATAGGGTTCCGGCTAGAAAATTAATGGATGAATGGTTTAAAAATGTGTGGGAAAAGAAACTAGGGCTGCAATTTTACTATTGTCACATGATTCAAAAAGGGTTATTTGTTACATTTTTTAATAATCAAAAATCCCAATTGGAAGTAACTGGTAAGCAATTCTGGAATGTTGGCAATGTAGTTTTTCGTGCCTTGGCATGGAACTCAGAGGCTTTAGAGGATGAAGTGTTGGCTCTCTCTAGCCCTTGGTGGATAATTATCAAGCATGTCCCGCCCCGCCTTTGGAAGTTCATTCTTCTCCTTCTTGAATCATTTGGAACGATCTTGAAGACATATGATACCAAGTCCCTGCTTCCACACTCTGATGCTCGGGTCTTGGTTTCATTGCTCCCTAGAATGGATTTTCCAGAGGTGCTAGAAATTAATTTGAAATCTAGAAATGTGATCTGTGAAATTGAAGTTTTAGGAGGGTTGAATGCTTGTTATCTGTGCAGGTGCGAAGGCCATTTCAGAAGAAATTTCCCTTTAATTAAAAATAGAGCAAATTCCAGAACCACTCTAGGTGGAAATGGTAAAAGTAAAGTGTAGTCGTCTGGCCTCGAGGGGTGGATAAATAAAGATGTTAATTCTAGGGCTGGCGCTGAGGAATGCAGCCCTACCCCACAACAGCTTGATAAAAAATATCCTAAAACTAGCACTAACAAAGGGAATAACCCTTCGCAAGTGGAGAATGCAGAGACAAATAACATTATTGATAAGGTTTTGAGGGGGGAAGATGACTTTTCTTCTCTCTTAAATGAATTAGATAATAATATAATGAAAGATAATGATGGAAACTCTAAAGTTGGAATCAATGATACTAATAAAGAACCCATAACAAGTTCAGATCATTTGAAAAATGCTCCCAAGTTAAATGCTCAACAATTGGCACTTCTGAAACTTAGGCAATCTAAAGAAAATTTAGACACTAACCCTAATCTGGGTAAGGAATTTTATACTTTCAATTCTAAATACTTCAAGGAAAATCACATAGTGGAACCCCAAATAGAGGCTGACTCATTGGGAGTAAAGGATGATTTGCCTTTTCAGAACTTGGAAGGTGAAGTTGATACTTCTAATACTGGGATCTTCCCCCCAGCCAATTACTTAACCAAAATGAATTGCCTATTGCTTGCTCAGACTTTGGCCTAGGGGATACTTGACCAGAGGGTCTTGTGAACAAGATGGAAAGGCCCCGCTTTGTCAATACTATTTCCTTTGTAGTAGGAAATGAAAAGGTTGATGAAATTCTGGTCCCCAATCTAGCAATGGATCCTGTTAATCCCCTAAGTGGAGTGGTTTGCTAGGATGGGTTTGCTTCACAATCTGGAATGGACTCCGTAGATGAGCTTGATTTGCTATCTACTAAGGATACCTCTGAGGGTGAAGACACCCCCATAGAAATTATTGCTAAGAAAACTAGAAGATATAGAAAGAAAAAGGGAATGGAGGCTGGTAGGCCCCCCAAGATAAAGACTCAAATCAACATAAAAAAGATAAGAGGAAGAAGTTGAGTGGAATTTTCCCTCCAACTGCTAAGAGGATAGAAGCTGAAAATAGGTTTCCTAAGTGCTTTGACAATTTCAAGATTGATAAAGGTCCCTCATCTGGTGTGCAGACTTGATGGAGTTGAACTGCATTTCTTGGAATGTCAGGGGACTAGAATCCCCTGACAGAAAGCATATTGTAAGAAGATTTTTGATGCAAAAAAAGGATGTTGACTTTTTACTTTTACAAGAGGTTAGGGCCACTGGCTTTACTCTGGATACCAGCCTAAGGGTTATTTGGAAAGAGGCATCCCAGTTTGTGACTAAGCATGAGAAAGGGAAAGGGGGTGCAGTGATTTTAATGGCTAACAAATGGGCACAATTTGTAGATGGCTATGGGACTTCCCCATGTAATCGGGAAGTCTGGGTAACAATCAAGAAAAAAGACATTTGCTTTGGTCTCTGTGTAGTCTATGCCCCCAATGATTACAATGAGAGGATCCACCTCTGGAACTGGATTAGTACTTTGCAGGACATTCCATGGGTCTTTGGTGGAGACTTCAATTTTGTTGAAAGGAAGACAAATGGGGAGGTTCTGGATTTGAATGGAAACGAAATGAAAGATTCTTTTGGAAAAGAATGAAAAACAAATTGAAGTTAGAAGATCCCATTGAGGGTCAAAAAAAAGATACACAAGCCATCTGGTTTACCTGGTGCAACTCCCAGCAGGGAGGCCGTAGAATCTATTGCAGGCTTGATAGATTTTACTTTAATAGCTCTTTCGTCTCAGCTTCCTTGGTGGGCACTGGGTGCAAGGTGGAAGTTACCCCTATTCCCTCTCAGATCATCATCCGATAAGAGTTAAATTATGTCTCAAACAGGGTGCCTTTAAAAAGTTTGGAGGTTTTTCTAGTTTTTGTCTCAACACCAATCTTCTTAAAGACAATGATTGTAAAAGTGCCATTTTGTGTCTAAGGCAGATTAACAAACGGATGCATTGAGATCTCTCCCATATTGACAGATGAAACCTAAACATTGAAGGTTGGAAAGCCTTGTTTCAAACCATTGGTAAGAAGAGAGCCAAAGACTACCGTAGGAAAGAGTCCCTCCTCCAAGACAAGCTTTTGCAATCAGAGTTTGAGCTGCAATTGAATCCCAGCAATGAAGCGCTCACAAATAGGGTGATTATGGCAAAATGCTCTCTTAAGAATTTTCAGAACAACAAGATTCAGGGTCTTAAAGTTAGAGAAAAAATGAATTGGCTTCAAAATGGCGATAAAGGTTCCAAGTTCTTTTTTAAATACATAAAAGAAAAACACGCCAAAGCGCAAATTGATCAAATCACTATTAATGATACTACTGTATGTAACCCTGAGGAAATAAGAAATCACTTTTTCCTTTTTTATAAGAATCTTTTTCCTCTGATGGAGAGTCAGTAGCCAATCTCAAAGCAAGACAATATATTGAAGGGAGTATACCTAAGAAGATCAATGCTGACATGGCAGAAGAGCTAGGGAAAGATATTACTTTGTAGGAGATCAAGAATGCTATCCTTTCACTTAAAAATGATAAATCCCCTAGGGTTGATGGCCTCCCTGCTGAGTTTTATAAGTCCTTTTTGGACTGGGTGTGTGAATATCTTCTCCTTGTTTATAGGGAAGCTATTGAAAGAGGTTCCTTAGGCAGAAAAATCAACAAAGGATTGATTAAATTAATCCCTAAGGAGGGAGACAAGACTCTTGTCAAAAATTGGAGACCCATAACTTTTCTCAATGTTTCATATAAGATCTTAGCTAAGATTTTGGCTGATAGGGTGGCACTTGTTCTCCCCTCTATCATCAATTCTACTCAGACTGGATTTATAAAAGGAAGATACATTCTTGAGAATTTGATCACTAGTTGGGAGGCTTTGAACTAGGCTAAGATGACTGGGCAAAATGCTACAATGCTATTGTTAGACTTTGAGAAAGCCTATGATAGAATTGAATGGGGGTTTGTCCTCCTTATGTTGAAATCTTTTGGATTCCTTGACTCCTTTTGTCATATGGTCATGACACTTTTTCAGGATGCTATTACTCAGGTGGAGGTTAATGGAGTTCCATCTCAGGAAATTTCCCTTGAAAGGTCTATAAGGCAGGGGTGTCCTCTTGCCCTAGCATTGTTTGTAATTGCCTCAAATGCCATGCACTATGTTTTAAGAGAAAACTCCCCAATACCAAGGATCAGAGGTATTAGGCTGCCAGATGATAATGAGCTCCTCAATCTTCAATT
>VDFB02142872.1:0-10426 GCA_007258455.2 Sequoia sempervirens
CTCTTGAGGGAGAAAAACCCAGCAACAATATATCTTATATATTGAATCTCACAAAGAATGTCTCCTTTACAATGGGCCAATAGTAAGGCCAATAACAAGCATCACAATCTGATGCAAACACAGAAACACTATGATGCAACCTACAGATAAAAACTCAGCCACTAACAATGTCGATCTGCCTTGAAGAGAAACTCACACTTGACAAAGATGAATGTGTAACAATGAATATATGAATGAACAATGAGAGATGACGAATATATATATACAAGTGAAAGGTCGTCACACTTCAAGGTAAGTCAGCCCTTCATAGAAGATTGCACCCCTTCAATAAATCGCGCCCAATGATCAATAAGTCGGCCTTCTAATAAATCGTACCTCCTCAAAATATAAATATTAATCATCATTAATAAATGACGCGCCTCTTGAGCAAATTGCAATCTTCTATAAATTAAATAGTCATAGGCTATAATTTAATTTATCACATGTAAAGGAAATTGCTGGAAGAAGACCACGACGCTGCTCCTGAACATCAACACTCTGTATCGATCTGCAAATAGTATGAGAAACTCAATGTCTAATCAAACTCATGGTAGGTATTAACTATTATATGTTTTAGAACTTTTTTATTTCTGTGGGATTTGACCTGTATGTGTTTTGAATAATCTCATGACGCCCTCCATGACTAGTCATTACATTTATGACATATTTCATCATGTTTGATGATAATAATTGAAAGGTAAGGCATCCACTTAGCACACAAGCACATCTAAGCATTTATTTGTAGGGGGCAGGAACATTAAATGCAATCCACCACTTTGAGATTTTCACTCTAGCCTCTTTCTTGTTGGCAAAGCTTTTGTAGCATGAATTGTCTTATAAGTCACTTTTATCTCACAATTATCACCAATGTGTGACTAACCCAAGTGCAACCCAATCATTTTTTTGTGTTAAGTATTTAAGGCTTTCCTAGGTATTTTCAAATAGGCTTTTTTATTTTATGGGATTTGACATGTGTGCAGTTCTAGTCATCTCAAAACGATCTCCACGAGTAATTGCAATAATGACATTTTTCCTCGTGTGTTTTAATATTTACAAGGTAGAGGGCCTGCCTCTGTGAGTGTGTATGTTTGTGTGCACACATTTTTAGTCATCTCAAGGTGACCTCCATGAGTGATTGCAATAATGACATTTTTCCAAGTGTATTTTAGTTTTTAATAATTTCATTACTGTTGTACCCAAAACCAAAATTTTTGCTTCATCAAGGCATTTTGTTTAAAGAGTCTAAACCTTGCTAAAATGATGTCAAGTATAGTTTTTGGGCAATGTCAAGCATGGAGTTTTGTCAGTAGTTTGTCAGTTAAAGGCAGTTTCATTGATCAGAATCTGATGCTGAGATTCAGAATGGAGCATTTCATGATGGAGGAGCATCTCACGACAGTATTTCACGTTGCACATGGTCATTTCAGTGATCGAGATGATGATTTTAAAAGGTTAAAATTATGAGGATTTCTCAGAGAGAAACAAGAAAGCGCAACTATAACCTAGGGGCGCCCTTCTGTTTGAAGGTCAAGATCTTGTTAAAAATACTCATAAATACAGTCAATCTCTTCAGAATTGGTCTGGTTATCCGACGAGCTATCCAGCAAAGCTTTCCGAGACCCACAGCTCCGGCAATTGGTGACAGAAGATGAAATTTCCAAAGTTCCAGATATGAGAAAATTGTTCTTTTCCAGCAAAAGCGCAACTATAGCTTGAGGGCGCCCATCTTAAAGAGGGGGTAGATCTTGGCACTTTTGGTAGCTGATACAGTTAATTTGTTCTCGACTAGTCTGCTCGTCCAACGAATTATCAAACGCAGTCATCCGGGTCCCAGAGCTCCGGCAGCCGACGTCTGAAGATGAGCTTATAATGGAGTTTTCACGTCTTTCAGCTTCCTCCTTGCATTTCCAGCGCAAGTATAGCTCAGGGGCGCTGGTTAAAATGGCCCTTGAAATGGTCAAATTTGCTGACGAGGTCTTCCTGACATCAGTGCTACTCTAGTCCAGCTCCGCAACGCACCAAGTTGCCTGTCGATCCGACATTCCGGGTGATTGTGGCAGAGTTTCTACCAAGCACGTAATTTCACAGGCGGACCAACATAAAATTTTCATTGTATTTCTATAGTCCAGAGGCGCCTAGCCTTTAGGCTTGTCAGATGAGGTCGTTCGCTTTCAAAGTCTTCACGGGATTCAAGCATAATTACTTTATCTATTCAACAAGCCCAGCCATCAGCTTCCAGGATTTGGCAGTCGCTCGTACGTGCGAGGTCTTTGGCGAAGTGTTAAAAAGTGGAGATAACTCGTATAATGGCTAAGTGTTGGTCGTTTATTCCATCTTGGGATGGGCGCCCTTCTATTTGAGGTCTTAGAAGCAGTTTTCTTGCTTCGTCGCCTCTAGAGACTTCTCTTGTCAATCCTTCTGGCTATCCGTTAAAACAAACGTGGCTCGAATCGGGTCATCCCAGCTCTCAGTATCAGAGGTCGAAGTAGGGTACTTGGTTGACAGTTCAACTTTCGTCAAAATGCTGCCAGTGCAACTGAAGGCCAGGGGCGCTTTTACTTTTGAGGCCCTTAATGTACTTTTCAGATGTCGTGTGTATATTCGTTGGATGCAGAATGTCTCCAGGCATGCAGTGAGCTTGGTTTCCTGTCAGTAGGGTTCACCGTTCACCGTCAGCAGCCATTTGAAGTGTCAGATGGCAGTTTAGGAAAATGGTTAAGTCTGGAACCCGTAAATGAATTTAATCAGGGGCGCCTAATTTTTCAGGGTGTTAAATGATGGATTTTGCAATAGTGTCTCCCAGCAGACATTTCTTCCTTGTTCAGCAGGCTTCGCGATGGATATCTCAGTTCAGTCTCAGCATCTCCCAGTCACTTAGAATTCAGTGTCGAAGATGGCCAGTCGTGACTTTGTCATCAGCTATTAAATAGGAAGTTAATAAAAAGTGTAATATCTTGAGCAAATGGACGCCTATGAGCTCAAAAGATGACTTTTCGGAATCGGTGAAGTCTAACGGTGAATCCTGAAGCTTCATTCGAATTGTCAACTGAAGTTTAAAATATTTGATATTTATTTTGCATTAAGTGGCCATTTTCTATTTTTGGCGCCTTTGCATGATGATGAATATTTTATTATTATTTAAATTTCAAACTCCGAGTCAGTGGCAGTTCAACTGAGAAGGGACCAATCAGAGGTTTTCTATTTTAAATCAGGGTTTTTGAGATCTTGCAATCAAAGTTGATGCGAATTTCATCTTATTTAAGCATGGCGCCATCTTCATTTATTATTCATAAAGCTTTAAGGAAAATTCGTATTTCTTAAGAGAAATTTCATATCTTAAGAGAAATTCGTATTTTTCAAGGTAAATTCAATTCTCAAGATCAAAGGCGTATTCCTTAGGCAAATTCGCAAATTCTTCAGTTGGCAAAGGCGAATTCTCAAACTTTCAATAGAAATTCGTATTTTCTTCAAGGCAAATTCGAATTTTCTCAAGGAACAAAGGCGCAATTTCAAGATAAATTCGTGGTTTTCAAGCAAAGGCGAATTCTTGCAGATCAAAGGCGAATTCCTCATCAATTTCCAAAGGCGATTTTATCTAACATATCTTTTTGCAGGTTGAAAGTTCACAATTATCAGCAATTTGAAGAATTCAAGGGCGATTTTCATTGAAGAAGACATACAAAAAACGTCTTTTTCCTCCTTGGTTCTCAGATTTCTCTCAGATTCCAATTCGCATGTTCCTGAAATTGGCAAATTCGACAAGTTCAAATATCTGGATCATTTCTATATAATTTTCTCGAGTTAAAATTGTGCGCTTGATTTTTCAGGAATTTTTAACTTCAGAATATTCGTTCTCAAGTTACTAATTTTCTCAACTGAAAAGTCTTTGCATGATCGAGTAGAAGTCATATTTTCGCATATCTGACGTTCTGGGTTGTCTTAGAAGCTTTTTCTGGACAAAACTCATATCTCAGATTTTTCGCTGAAAATAACTCTTCGAAAGGCTATTTTTAACTCTCGCAGGCTATTTTTTAGCTCTCCAGAAATCTTGTCAGAACATAGTCGAGTTCACAGTCAACAGGCGAGTTTTCCAGAATGCAGTTCACTCAGCTTGAATACAGGACCAAAACAGTTCTTACTCATGACTTCCTCAGGTTGGTTGAGACAGATCTTCACAAAGTGTTGCCAAAAGTAGTTCTAGATCTGGTCAAGATCAGAAGTTCGATTATTCAAAATATTGAGCAGTCTGGCTTATTAGAGGCCGCTTCCATACCTATCTCCGTTCATTGTATTGAATTCGTAATGTCTTGTATTAAGCATTGCAATTCTACTACTCGTGAGATAGTGTCAATTGATGGACAAGTCATTTGTAGTCTCAAACCTTTGGACATTGAAAGAAGTTTTGGCATTCCTCAACACCCGAACAGTCTGGTTATTTCTATGGAGCAGTGTGAGTAGGCATTTGATGCTGATGTGGACAAGTGTCAGAAGAAGATGGCAGAGAGATGGTTAAAACAAGCAAAGAACAGATTGCCAAATAATGTGGGTCGTGGTGAATACAAGGATGAGTACGCGATTCTAATTACACTCCTGAATCGTGTCTCAGGTCAAGCACATGCGAATGTTTTCCAGCCTTGGATGTATTACATTATAGGTCGCATCATTTCTGGGCAGGAGCATTATGACTGGGCATCCTTCATCAACGATATTCTCCACAGGCAGATCACCGGTTTCCTAGTTGCCCATGAGTTTCACATGTGTTCGTATCTCGTGTACTTGATCGCTTATCAGGGTCAGTTAGAGGATTAAACAAATGGAGCGACAGGGTGTGCAATTCTTAAATTATTATGATCAACTTGAGTTTAAGGTTGAGCGTCGTTTCAAATGTTGTTGGGCTTTTGGGCTTATATAGTGAGGAATTTGGACCCGGGGTTACCGTTGTATCGGTTTATAGAGGCGGTGATGGATGGATAGAGCTGATTGGTTTTGTCGGTTCCCGACATACACCTACATCAGGGTATCTGATTCGCGAGGAAATCCAGCTATGCTTCCACGTTATCGCCGGATAAGACAATTTTTCAGGAGTTCCTGAGACAGATGCATGATGTTCATCGTCTTTTACGCCGTAGGCACAGACCATCTATCAACTTTCCTTTTCAGTTTGGAATGTATTGGTGCAAGTCGGCAATTGATGCTAAAATTGTAGGACAAGAGCTTGAGAAGTATCATCTTAAGTATCTTGTTGAAGCATGTGCCTATGATCTTTTAGGTCATTACACAACTTGCCTTCTTTGGAGGCATGGCTTCATAGGCCTTCTATGGAGGATTGTGGGTAGAAGTGGTAGATGACTTGGGAAAACTGCGAGGCGGATTCTGACCAGCTTCTCTCTCTCACAAATTTTTGGAACGCTTTGTCCAAAAAGATGTGGGAGGTTTTATCGGGCAGAGATTCTTCCCGATTTTTGAAGCGGTTGCCAATAGTTAATTAAAGGTAATGCGCCAAAGAATACACTTAGCGGTCAAGGAGAGGTCAAGTAGGGTTATTCAGAACAGTATACTTTACCTCGATAGCAAAAAGACCAGGAGGGTAAGTGTGCCTAGAGCAGAGCCGCTAGTGGTGGATCCTTTGCTACCTTCCTCGTCGAAACCTAAACAGAAGAAGAGGAGTAATTCTCCCAAGAAAGGTCAAGCGCCAAACAATTCAAAAGGCAAGGCGCTTGCTATTAATACACACCCGAGCAGTTCGAGGGAGCCGATTCGGGGAGTCCGCCCGATGCACGGGGACTTGGCCAGTTCCTACACCGGTTCCAGTACAGTCACCGGTCTCGATTCATTGGGTGGATTTAGACTCTCCCACCTGCTTGATGGGTCACTCACGCATTCACTTTAAATTAGCAACCTCTGTTGCTAGTCTGAGACCCTTCTAGTAGGTATTAGCGAGATCCAATCTTGGTTGGCTTCGGTAGGAAGGAGAGGAGGCCGGAACATCCTATGTTCTCAATGTTTGAATTTTGGTGAGGTTTATGGGGATGCACCCAGGACAAGAGGGTCAAGAACATGGTCCACGTGAGAGGAATTCTTGACATGGAGATTGTGCATTCGAGGCTATTTGGCCCACCTCCACGGGGAAACTTGGGCTGAGTTGGAATCCTCGGGACTTCGAGGGTTATCACGGTTAACCTTAGTGCGTGCCTGGGCTCGAGTTGATCTCTTGCGAGGTTACTACAAGCAGTGTCGAGGGGATAGAATCTTGAAAGATGGAGATAAGGCAGCCCTCAAGGCTGAAATCCAGAACTGACCGTCAATATGTTTCTTTGTACATGAACCGAGAGGTCATTACCACACTCCATGTCTTGAGCCTCAGCTGAGCAAAGTCCAACTTAATCACTTAGTTGCATATAGCAAGCGTTTGAGATGAAGGTGGGAGGGAAAAGTTAGATTGCTAGAGGCCGTTACTTCACGCCTGAGGATTATGCTCCAGGGTTAGAATGCAATGCAGGAAACTCTGTATTAAGTCTCGAGGATGAGGGAAGCGAGATATGGCCGATTAATAAACCAGGGGATGAGATTATGATTGCTTTATGCTTATTAGTCGGCGATAAATTAAAAACTTTCCAATTCTCACTTAAAACATGTAAAAGTAACATATAACAAAGATAATACAATAAAATTTCTACCTTTCTTTATTGATAAACACGTACAAGTTACAATATGTTTCATTGCGAATATAAATCAGAGTTAAAAGTAATACAATTACATACATAGCTCGTAAGCTTTTGCACAAATAGAAGTAAGAATGTCCAGGAGTCCTTCCTTTCAAATCTTGGTACATCGGCCGCTTGCTGTGGAGGAGAAACATCACTCGGGCGCTTTTCCGCCAACCACGGACTTATAATGCGGTCCCCCGCACACCTATCGTTAGATAGATGGCCCTCCCTTCAAAGAAGAGATTGGTAGGGTATCCTTTAGCGATTACCAACTTGGCATGTGTCCTACACAACTAAGAACCTTGCTATTTCCTGATAGATCTAGTACTCGGATCACAATGGTAGCGATGTAGTCTCAACTATCTCACATCTAGGTGGATGTTGTACCTTTCACTACTTTGGCCAAAGTATTCTCATTCAGTACTTCGAATGAAGGTCATCTATCATAAACACTACTCAGGGCCGATTTGAATTAAGGCTTCCTTACTCTACACATAGGCTTGTCTTTCAATGGGCGAATCCGTCATCCCAGACATCCTACAATCATACGAACCTACTAGAAATGAAAACAGTATTCAAGTGTCTTGTATCAATCCTCCTAACTAGGAATTCTTTATCCTAGGAGTATTTAACTTATCTCAGTTATCCTAATAACTTAAGCTAAAAGACTTCACTTGATTCTGCCATCATTTCGATCCTAGTAGATATAATAAGTACGTCTACGTATTCTCCATATATAGAGATCATACACAACATGCAATAACCATTCAAAATGCAAATAAATCCTTCCCTTTTATCTTTTCCATTATTTTGTTTTAATGCAAGAGAAATAATCTAATCCCTTAAGCTCTTTATCCAAATAATCCCTTTTTCACAATTTCCCCCTAATCATTGAATCCTTTTCACATTTTCTTCTTAAATGAATTGCTTTAATTATTCATCAAAACAGTTCTTTCCTATTAGAGCTAATTGAAAACAGCAATCACAAGATCAAAAAGGAAACAACACTTCAATAAAAATTATAAACTAGGAGGATTCATGCCTGATTTTAAAGCTTCTCCTTCCAAATTTGCTCTTCTAGATTCTCCTTCAAATAAGCTTCCAGGATTTAAGCTAAATATGGCTTCTTTTATGATAGTATTTCACTATATAGTGAACTCCTATAACTCTTCTCTCAGATGTGTTTCCACCACTCAATTCCTACTCAGCAATACAAATTCCTCACTTTAAACTCAAAATGACTTAATTCACTGTGACTGGTAAATGCTGGAAATAATTTATTGTGCTTATCAAACTCAGCAATACAGGAAAATTCAGGCAGTACAATGAAATGGATATGGAATGAAAATACTAAACTCAGATTGTTCAAAAGTGTGTTCACAATGAATGGAAGGGCGTGTATATATAGGCCCGAATTGCAACAAATTCCACTAAAGAAGGCATGCGAATTGACAACAAGTCTCAAGAATTAGTCAAACTGATACTTGGCAAGTTTCTAAGCTGTTAATCATCAAAAAGGAGGTGAATCGACTTCCTTTAAAGCCAGCAAATTAAGAATTTTTCAACTCTTCATGGCGGATTTGACAGCTCAAGGCGTTTTCCAGATTTTAGGTTATTTTGAAGCAATTAAATCAGGAAGTTCGTTTCAGATGAAAGGGTCAAGGTTATGATGCTCCCACGTCACCATTTCGGGCCAAGAGATTAGCATTCGACCATTTCTCAGTGACCAGTTCTTTGCCCCCATGTTTCTGACGCGTTTTTCTTCATACGCGCAACTTTCCCAGGCGGTTTTTATGCGTTTTTCAAAGAAAACGTGTTTTCTGCCTTTTCAAATGTTTATAAATTCGATTCCTCTTGTTTTAAAAATCTCAAACAAAATGAAATCTTCGATTATTTTCCATTCGAAATTGCTTCTCATAGATTAATATGTTTCAAATAAAGCTTTAAATAAAATCGATATAAAGCCCAGGTTCGATACTCATTTTTATTCAAAAATTTCCTTCTACTAAATATTGCGCATTATTTATCCTTTTTGAAATAAAGCTCAATGCATTATTTATCCTTTAAACATTTGCAAATATTTTCTCCAAAAGATATATAAATATATTTATTTATATATTTAACTCATTAAATATATATATTTATATATTTAACTCTATTCATTTTCCAAAGGATATATAATATATATATTTAATTTTATTGTATTTAATATATTTATAATATAGTTTTAATCTACATCATATATATCTATGTATATATCAAGTTTAAAATAAACTTATATACATAAATGTATATCCTGTAAAAACTATATTATATATAATACTAAATATATAATTATATTTAATAATATACAAATATACCCGTATACATTTTTATTTTTCAAAGTACGTATACTGCGAGCCAGTCAGCATACTTTCATTATACGTACCCATGTATATGTGTATATAGGTGTATTATTAAATTCAAAGGCTAAGATTAAACATTATTAATTTCACCATAAACACTAGGTAGAGTGTGTACATATATATATACCTGTGTATACGTATGTATGCGTACATACATGTCGACACATGTGTACGAGCATATCCGTCTGCTTAACATACACATGTATTGATATGTCTGTACATATAAATACATGTTTACAATGTATAGATGTATGTGCGTTCCCAATCAATCATTAACTCATAACATTCACATCATTCATACTTGGGTCATGGTATAGCAAGTCTGACGTTTAAACAATTACATCCCCTAAAGCATAAAGAAGTGAATTTAGAATCCTTATGGTCAATAAACAAACCTACGGATGACTTACCGTTATCTCGACAAATAGACTTGGCTTACTCAATCTATAGTACGTGTGTGTATGCCCAATTTGGTAATCGTTACTGTTTACCCGACCAAGTTCCTCCCCGAATGATGTCTCTCCTCTGTCCGGAGGTACAGTCTTCATACCTGCACACCATGACATGACATCGGCAGTCATATGCTCATAACAAGGTAAAAACATCTCACAAGTTAGAATAACATTATTCCACAATTGTATGCAACAATTAATCAAGACTAAATCATTTAGAAGTAACAATCAAATAAAACCATCATTTAAACAGGACACATTCATTTAATAATGAGATCAACCATGTTTTATTCATCATCAAGATTCAAACATTACAATCAATTGCCCTATACAATAGTAGCTATAATATCGGGATGTAACAATTGCTCACCTGAGTGTGGCATATGATGCAGTCACAGATGCAGAGGATAGGGAAGCTATCTACTCTTGGAAAACACAGTTGGTTTTCAAGGTAAAGATAGAGGACACTTTGGCGTCAGAATTGGCTGAGAGTAGAGAGCACGTTACTAGTGCACTCCGGTCTGTGAGAACCTTAGTTTCTCGCTTACCGTGCCGATATCAGATTGAGGGTGGTGCCTACGTTGAGCTTACCAATGTTCAGTCAGAGCTTCAGGCACTCATTCATACCATTTTCAATGGGGAGACCATTGGCTGTAAGGTTACTCAGCTTACAGTCATGTCAGCATTGTTCGATGAGGCAACAAGGAGCAGAGGTGAACTTCAGTCTCAGATCACAGCTGGTGAGGATATGCTACACCGACATAGCATTCTTCGACAGAGTCTCATAGCTCCAGATAGTGATACAGTTAACAATCTCGTTGAG
>VDFB02142873.1:0-35201 GCA_007258455.2 Sequoia sempervirens
TGGGAGTTGTTTATTTTTCTGACCCATTCAGGGCTTTGACCTTTCCTCTAAGGTACCATCTTTCACTCTTGATTTTGATTTATCATTGCAATAATTTAATCTCGTTTGAACCAAGATTTTTAGAAGGTTATCCTACCTCTTGGATACCTCTCCAATTGATTTTTGATTCACAATATATTGACTTTCTTCTTCAACTAAAGTTTATGATTTATGCTAACAATGAGTTCTTTTTCCAATAAAAAATTTGTATGAATAGATATAAACCATATTCATAGATTCATAGTATCCTTATTTAATCCACATTCATTGACTCTTTGCAATTGCAAGTTGCTATTAAAAAGAGGGTTCACTTCAGTTCTTTCTCACCTTTAGAGTCATTTAAACAATTTTGTAGGGTGGAAGCACTCATAGGTAATCCTCCATAGCCTTCCTACTGAACCCTGTTACATAAATTTCACAATCCAAGGGTGTCTCTTAATGAGTTGTTGATTTAGGAGTTTCAACCTCCAGGGACAATTCTTCTTAGTCCCAAATTTAGACAAGTTTTAGGAAAAAATGACTTTCTTACTGTTTCCTTTGTTCTTCATTTTCCTGCCATCTTGGCATAAGAACTTTTCAATCATTATCTATTGATAATGTTTGCATAACACTTACGTAATGAGCTCAAAGGTTCTAGAGCTAAACCTAGTAGCTCTGATACCACATGTAACATGCCATATGTTTCACCCAATTGATTTTACCCATGTTTTAACCCACATGTGAATAGTTTACATTTATCAACTTATAGCAATAATTTTTTTCTTTTATAATTCAATAACAAGATGCACATTCAAAATAATCCCATTTTCAAACTCCCATTGCATTTATAAAGAAGTATTTACATAATCCAAGTAACGATTTCATATTACATAATCCCATGTAATAATAACATTTTTCTAATTACAATTTCCATAAAGATAGAGATACATGAATACATACATGGCTTTCAAGATCTTAATGAAACAGAGTACAAACGGTCCAGATGTCCTTTCCTAGGCATACATCCTCAAGTTTTGACTATCAAATATATGAGGGAGAGTATCACTCAAGCACTTTTCCACCAACCACAAACTTACTGCAGTCTCCGACACATCTACCTAACTAGTAAGATGGCCCTAACCTTCGACGAAGAGATTGGTTTGGCAACCTCATAATACTAGCCTTCTTGAGCATGTTGTGTCCCACATAACTAGAGCTACCATACATTGGCTACAACCTATATGCATGACATTCATAGCCTAGTTATGCAAACCTGGCTCATAGTAAACTGACAATTGTAATAAGTGGCTACTTACACTACTTTGGCCAAATATTTCATATATATATGTACAACCGATCAATACTTCGAGAGTAGTTGTATGTTCACCCACCCCTTAGCTTAATTTGGTAAATGACCACACATACTCTTTTCAATCATAACATAATTTCAACCTAAAGGTGATGTACATCTAAGAGATCTGACTGACCAACTAGGTTACTCCCATCCATGGATTTATCCCAATCCCAGGAACAACCAAAATAACCACATAGGTAAACATAACGTCACAAACTAACAATTTAAATATAACACTTCAATACAATATCATTTCCCATACCTCATGATCCATTCCCAAAAGTATAATCTACTCACAACATTAAATGACCCCATTTCAAAAGTATAATCACAAAAATCAAGTGATCAATTTGACTAGATAGGTTAATCCCAACCTATGGCTTCAATAAAAGAGTAATGCAACAATCAAGTGACCTTAACAATCATGCAACCTCTTTTTCAATATGACTCAAATATTCACATGTTTATAATGTTCACTACTTTCATCTAATCTGGAGGAAATTGTAATAGGAGTTTGTGCTTTTGCACCTATTAGTCCTCTTCATATTACGACTTTGGGTTGCCAAGACATAAGTCCTCTTCTAGAATTTCGTAAATAGGAATAGAATCTTAGTCAAATATAAGAAAATAGCATAATTAGAAAATATGTTTTTCAACCCTATTGTTGAATATTAATACAATCACATCCAAATGTATACCCTAACCCTAGGGAAAAACTAGCCCAAATATCATAAGGTAAATATCAATTCGAGAACATTGTTCTCTACTCAAGCAATCAACTTAGCATATAAGTATTACCAATGTAGTAATCATTACCCTAATACCATTATGATACTAAATTTAACTTATTTTATCACCAAGATAAGTCAAGCAATGAAATCAAAATAATCTTGAAAATGATAAATTCCCATAAATCAATAATAACACATTTCCTTATGCTCATATTCATTGTATATTACACTCTATAATGCAATCTCGTTTCATCTTCATGCAATCAATAATAATTTTCAATCAAGCATATCTTTCTTTCCATAAAATAAGCAGATACTAATAATACATCAATAACATCTAGTATTCCTTTCAAAAATTAAGAATAAAGAAGGAAATAAAAGTAAATAAGCAATCATGCTGGATATAATGTTCCAAAGAATGACTAGCAACTTTGCTTGCAAGCTCTAAGATTTCAGCTTCACTATTTCAACTTCTCTCAATCTAGAAATGAAGAAAACACACTAAAATTATTCCCTCAATTCCTATTTCTCTAACTCACAATATGCAATCTCTCACACTATCTCACTATTCAAATTGGAAGCATATACTTAGCTTGAGAATGAACCCACTAAATAATGAAAAGAATGAATGCCCAAAACTCAAAAGGCTATCCCCTATTTATATAAAATGTTGAGAAGCTCATGGGTATAAACAAGATCAACTATACGCTACCTTTTCTCTTCCAATTGCTACCTCTTAACAGGAAAAACCAACTTCTCCTCTAAATGAGTCAACTAAGCAATATTGAGCACCTTTATGTACTTTGCTGGCAGCGAATAAACTCACTAAATCGACACATAACACTCCTATGCACATTTTGATTTTACCTCTTATGCCGAGTCGATTTGAATTGACTTATTTCTCTCTCTCTAACAAGTCAAAGTCTTGGCAACATGACAACGAACTTAGCCAAGTCGATTTCCTATTTTCATTTGTCTTTACTGTTATTTTTATGTAGTTGAAACATAGAAAAATAGGTGTCGGGTATATATGGTGGGTGAATTAAATATTATGTGATGAGAGACCTATTTTCCTTTATTTCATTAGGAAATGAGATCCCCACAAAGAATTGACTAACAACCCTTAGGTGAATCAACTAAAGGTGAGAATGTTCAGATTTCCTTATGACTGAAGGACAGGGGTCAAGGTCAAACAACACTTTGGGGAGAAAAACTAAAAATAGCAAATCAACTCCAAAATACAATCTAACACTTGAAACAACAATATTAAACACAATATTTGCAGAACTAGAAAACATAATGTAGATTTGAGAAGGGAAGAAACATGTGTAACAATCACCAAAAGTGTTTTTTAGAAGTTGATCTAAGACTCATTCATCCATGGGTAAATGGGTCCAAGTAAAGGGGTTTCAACAATCTTTCAGGAGCCTTTGGTGCATATTTGTAGCTTCTAATTTGTCTAGGTTTCAATGTCAAAAAGTAGATTTGTAGGTTAGATTTCGTGATTTGACAACTTTGACAACTTTGTAAATCTTGCTCTTCAAAAGGTCTTCAAGTCTTCTTCAACCTAAATCTACAATCACACACACAAGAGAGATTTTTTTTTGTTTTAAGTGAATAAGGGTTTGCCTTGGTCAAACCCCATTTTGGTAATCAAACCTTGAATTGAAATAATGAAATGAAAGAGGGAATGAAGAATAAACAAAGCTATGTTACTACTCAACAAACCCTTGAATGAAACCTTGATAATGGAGATCTTAGGAAACCTGTAATTTGCATGAGATGGCTAAATTGGATGTGGATCTTGATGCTTGAAATGATGCTTGAAATGCTTGAACTTGATCTTAAAACCTACATCACAATGTTAGATCCAAAAACATGCATGATGCAAGAAGACTTTGACATGATGAATAGATCTTGATTGCTACAATTAATCTCTAATATATCTTCTCTTGAATGCCCTTGATTTCTCTTGAAATGCTCTTGTAAATCTTGAATAATGCTAGGTGAAACTTAGTGAAATAGCCTTGTATTTATAGGTATGTATCCTTAATTTCCTGAAATTCAAATATCACAAGCTGACATTGAATTACAGATTTATAGATGTTAAAATACCACCAAAAACATAATTTAAATTTAGGTCCAAAGGTCTAGGGAGGACCCATTCACCCATGGGTGAATGGATCCTTGAACACACATTGCTCAATGTAAAGTGTTATGTATTGGCATTAATTATTGCCATGTTTTCCCTTCGGAAAATGTAATTAATTAGGCTTGTAAATGAATTAAAGGGCTAATTAAGGCATAATTAAGCTCAATTTAATTAAGGGAGCCCAAATAAGTGTGAAAATGTAAAGGGGTACATTTAACAACACTAAATTAAGGCAACATTAAGTCCATTTTAAACTAGGAGGGCCCAAACAAGTGATAAAATGTAAAGGATTACATTTTCCTACAAGTTACAGTAGTTATCTCTTGCGTTAGCTATGCCTCAATATATACGACTTGGGCTACTCCTTTAACAACAAACAATGGTACTAACTCATAAACATTTGAGTTGTATTACAACTCTATACCATGCACCTCTATAGCCACCTTTTGGTCCATTAAAAGCGACCCCATAAGTGGTAAGTAATATGCATTCCTTACAATTGTTTTCCAATGCATTTCTTAAGGAGATTAAGCATTTTATATATGCTTATATTGTTTCCTTTATGCAGCCTTATAGTAGGTGCCATCCATGCCATATTGCCTTTACTTTTAACACAACTTTTAATATGTACCTTTATCTGTATTTAATATGTTTTAAATATGCTATGAGGTGACTACTTCCATCGCCTCTTTTGTTATTCAACTACCATTGTAGTTTTTTTCAACATATGCCCTTAATTTGTTATTAATACTTGCCATTGGCATAGTACTATTGTAATGACTTTGGCTTTTTTTAGTTAATTAGTTATTAATAATTTAGTTTTCAACCAATCAAAAACAATATTTAAAAAAAAAAAAAATCAATTTTGTAAAGTCAACTTGTGAAATATTTAATTTTACAAATTATAAAAATTATTTCTTGTACATATGATTGGTTAAAAAGTTATGTATGTTATTGACACATTTGTCTGGAAAGCAAGATAGGAAAACAAGGTAAACATTTTTTAAAGAATGATTTTTCATTTTTTGCTTTATGATTTCAATAAATCTTTCTAAAATAAATAAATGTTACTTATTTTGACTTTTTAAAGAATGTAATTGTTATTTTTTATTAAAGAAAATATCACAAAAATCAATTAACTATTTTATAGAGATTTGGATTCACATTATTAAAATAATAAAATAAAATAAAAATTGTATTATTCTTTCCATTAGACTAATATATTTGTTATCTATGTTTTTAATATTTTATGGTATAATTTAATTATTATATGCTCTCCTTTTCATTAATAAATTTTTTCATGGTATAATTTAATTATTATTATATGCTTTCCTTCTTTTCATTAATAATTTTTTTCATGTATATTTTTATATTAATTTATATATATAAATTCTCCAAAAATTATAACCTATATTATTTTAGGTCTTTATTATATATAATATACAACCCATTTTAATATAGATAATATTAATTTATATCTATAACCTATATTAATGTAGAATTTATATATATTATTTCTATTTATATATTATATTATTGAAAGTAATATTTTGTAGGTTCTCCTTTAATCTATATTTATATATTATATAAATTATTATGATTTTATCTATTTATATTAATATATATTATAGGTTATATATATTATAATCTATTGTATTTTAACCATCTATTTTTTGATTTTAATTAAATCATTTATTTAATTTTCCAATTTATATTTTATATGTAATCTCATCTTTTTTCTTTTTTCTTTGATTGAATTATTATTGTTTTAAGTTTTATCATATTTTCCTTTATATCTTCCTTCATTTCTTTTAATAATTTTGGTAATTTTTCCTCAATCATTTTGTTATATAATTCATCTTTATAATTCTCTTAGAGATGTTTATTCATTATTTGAGGTATTTAACCTTTAACCTTTTTTGATCCATTTATTTGTGTTATATCATATTATTATATTATTATGTCTTCATCATTTTTTGCTTATTTTCACTTTTACTTCATTTTTCAATCTCTTGCCTCCCTGCCCTCTCCCACCATTTAACTCTTCCTAAGGTCATTTCTACAACCATATTCCTCATTATCCTCTTCCTATGATGAATCATTGAGTTAGGGTTAGGGTAAGGTCATTAGAGTTATTTATTCATTGTCTTCATCATTTTTTTGCCTATTTTCACTTTTGCTTCATTTTTCAATCTCTTTCCTCACTACCCTCTCCCACCACTTAACTCTTCTTAAGGTCAAATCTACAATCATATTCTTCATTATCCTCTTCCTATGATGAATCATTGAGTTAGGGTTAGGGTAAGGTCATTAGAGTCATTTATTCATTGTTTGAGACATTTAACTTTAACATTTTTTGATCTATTTATTTGGGTTATATCATATTACTATATTATTCATTCTTCTATTATGTCTTCATCATTTTTTCCCCCTATTTTCACTTTTACTTCATTTTCCAATCTCCTCCCTCCCTACCCTCTCCCACCACTTAACACTTCTTAAAGTCATTTCTATAATCATATTCTTCATTATCCTCTTCCTACGAATGAATCATTTAGTGTGTTTCAAAACATCAATTCAAAATAGCATACATAGTTTAGTCTAAAAGTGTTTACTCTATCATTCATGGACTTTGAAAAAATCATACCATCTATAATTCATCGATTCGTTAATATTTAACAATTATTGATTTGAATGAAGAGATATAGTTGCACTTGTGTCTACTACGAATCAAATTTGATAATTTAATATAATATATTTTATTTTTTAATATATACATATAATTAAAAATAAACAACTTGTAATAAATAATCATTTTAATATATAACAATTTTATATTAATAATAAGAGAAGAAACATTGCCAACATGTAATATCTAACTTTTAATAATTTTTAGTGTATATTATATTTATTTTATTTATAAAATTTATTTAATATATAATAATTTGTAATATAACATTTATTAAATATGTTATTTATTTAAAAATTAGTGATAAAAATTGGGTATATAATTATGGATAGTGTTACGATCATAGTTAGGGTTAGAGATAGGTCTAGGATTAAGATAATGGTTTAAAATATATTGTTAGGGTTAGAGTTAGGAATAGGGTTAGGGTTAGGGTTAGGGATAGAAGTAGAGTTAGGGTATGAGTTAGGTCATTAAAATAACTAATTAACAATACTAAAACACTATAATTAACAAATCTTACATTTATTTTTATTCACATTAATAAAACGTACATTTAATTTTTATCAAATCTTAAAAACAATAATTACAATACTATTAAGGCAAGTACTAGCCACTATGTGGTACTTGTTTAAGTATGGCTTCCACCGTATAACTTAGTACTTTTAATATGCTTATAACTTTATTTATATATATGTATATATATACATATATACATATATATATGTATACAGATGAATATATATGTATATATATACATATATATATGTATACAGATGAATATATATGTATATATATACATATATACATATATACATAACATAGAGCATATATATATACATATATATATATATATATATATATATATATATATATATATATATATATAGTATATATGTATGCATACATATATACATATATATATATATATATATATATATATATATATATATATATATATATATATATATATATATATATATATATATATATATATATATATATATATATATATATATATGCATATATGTATACATATTATATACATATACATACATATATGTATATGTATACATATACATATATATATATATATATAAACATATATATATGTATGTGTATATATGTATACATATATATGTGTATATATATATATTTATATATGTATATATGGTATATATGCATATGCATACATATATGGAGCATATGTAAGAGTATATTATAAGGGTATATGTACATGTATATGTATATATGTATATATACATATGTATATGTGCATGTATATTTATACATATACATGTACATATACATATGTATATATACATATATATACATATGTATATACATGTATATATGTATATATACATGTATATACATATGTATATATATGTTATTATATACATACATTATTATCACTTTATCTTAATAACATAACTACATATATGTCAGTGTGTATATATTTATATTACACACACACATGTACACACACATATATATATACGAATGGTCGTTTGCATATTGCATATCCACACATGGGTATACGTAGGCATTTTTGTCAACGCATGCCCATACACACATATGATCGTGTGTATGCACCATCACCTACATATGCATACATGTATACTTAATATATATACGTACCTATATGCATATGAACATCCATTCATAACATTTAGATATCTCAAACACATCAAAGGTATTCGACACTATGACTCAAATTGACAAGACAACCACACAATCATTCAATTTATCCAAAAACTACAACCAAGGGTTTTACCTACCATTTTTGAACTAACTCGATTCAACCTGACCAAACTAGGGTGTGAGTGTGTGATAGCTCAAATAGGCACATTAGGGGTTACGAAACCAAACTCCTCTCCTAAGTGATACTCCCCCTCTCTTACTTGAGGGCTCAATTCTTTCCTGCATCCAACTTAGTTCATCACAAAGGTTGATGCAGCCATGGTCAAAGGGTCCTCAAAGAGAACAATCCAGACCATGTAGCAAGAGTTGCACAAAGAAAGCAACACAAAAAATGGAAGCAAATACCAATTCAAACAATCTTATTATCAGAAAATTCAATTACAACTAGCTGACAACATCCGGGCTTACAGATTCGGCTCGCAGGCCTGATTACAACATGCTCCAATTACCCTCTTCTTACATGCTCCTCAATGTGAGTGAAAATCCTATAGAGAAACTCTTTCTCTTTCTAATCTCTAACTCTACTTTCACTACTACTTCCTTCTAATGATCAATTACAATGATTTATACACATTCGTAGATCCAGAAACATCTGCGTCAGCCCAAAAATTATTACAATCTCCGATTAAAGAAAATGTAATGTGTGTGTACATATGTCAGCCTCAAATTTGAATTACTCCTTGGTGAATGCATAAGATGAAGTATGGACCTAAATCAAGGTCGGTGACACTCCATAGAATAATTTGAATCACACCATCAAGATCCACAAGATACGAAAATGATCCACAAGTGATCAAACTGGTCGTTAGATAAGAAAATTATTATGGTGTCGGTTCAAGAAACTGCCACATAATTCGGAAGTGATAACTTGCCAGAAATGAACCAATCATGCTCAAATATTGGAATAAGGTAAATGAATATGACAAGGATGTAAACATAGATCCATAAGGTTTGGCGAGCAAAAATGAAGAATTACCGGATCTACCAACTTGAACTGAATAGAAGCTGAAACAAAAACAAAATAGAATGAAAATATTTTTGGGTGATGCAAGATTGCCACAACCCAAGGATGCTCCTGCATCAAACACCCCTGGTGAGAAATGATGTTCCATGAGAGGAACTCATGAACATCAAAATGGGTTCGGGATGTAGATCCCATGCTAATTCTTGATCCAAATGTCTTCTTTGTCTGTACTTCTCTTCCTCCTAACCTCTCTTTTGTCCTCTGTCAGATCCTGCAACTGCCTCATACCTGCACAAGGTAGTGAAGGACATTTACCACCACTCACCTTCTTCCACCCATCTGATCTACCTCTTCCACAAGACTTCATCTTATCTGTCCTTGTATCTGCAACCCAAGTCTTTTGTTGCACAATTCTGCCTTTACACTCTTCTGGTTCCACCTCTCCTTCAGTTTTAGCCACAAGGTTCTTCAAATCCATGCCATCCTCCAATACAACCTCTGCACCTCGCTTCTCAACTCTGTAACTCTTCACAAGACTCAAGTTCCTCACTTCCCCCTGCTTATTCTTCAAGGAAGCCAAAGTAAACTTTTTTCCATTCTTCTCTACAGTGATCAATTTTCTTCTACAATCATATATAGCTCCTCTATCAAATTGCCAAGGTCTTCTCAACAAAACATGACAAGCACTCATAGACAAAACATCACACAAAACTTCATCACTGAAGGGGCCAATATTAAATTTCACCCAACACTTCTCTTTCACCTCCTTTACATGATCATCTTGTAACCAGCTCTCATCTCCAAATTCGTAGGTTCGCAACCAGCTCTCATACCATCTGATGCAGCCACAGTCAGAGGGTCCTCAAAGAAAATAATCCAGACCATGCAACAAGAGTCACACAATGAAAGTAACACAAAAATGGAAGAAAATACCAATTCAAACATTCTTATTATCAAAAAATTCAATTACAACCAGTTGGCAATATCTGGGCTTATAGATTTAGCTCGTAGACCTGATTACAACATGCTCCAATTACCCTCTTCTTACATGCTCCTCAATGTGAGTGAAAATCCTACAAAAAAACTCTTTCTATTTCTAATCTCTAACTCTACTTTCACTACTATTGCCTTCTAATGATCAATTACAATGCTTTATACACATTCGCAGATGTAGAAACATCTGCGTCGGCCCAAAAATTATTACAATTTTTGATTAAAGAAAATGTAATGTGTACATGCATATGTTAGCCTCAAATTTGAATTACTCCTCGATGAATGCATAAGATGAAGTGTGGACCTAAATCAAGGTTGGGGACACTCCATAGAACAATTTGAATCACACCATCAAGATCCGCAAGATACAGAAATGATCCACAAGTGGTCAAACTGGCCGTTAGATAAGAAAATTATTCTGGTGCCAGTTTAAGAAGCTGCCACATAATCTGGAAGCGATAACTTGCCGAAAAATAAATCAATCATGCTCAAATCTTGGAATAAGGTAAATGAACATGACGACAATGTAAACACAGATCCACAAGGTCTAGCGAGCAAACATGAAGAATTACCAGATCTACCAACTTGAACTGAACAAAAGCTGAAAAAAAAATGGAATGAAAATATTTTTGGGTGATGCAAGATTGCCACGACCCAAGGATGCTCTTGCATCAAAGGTAGTTAGCTGATCACATGAAATTCATTTGCATCATATATCATTTTCATCATCAAAGCATTTAAGTAATCATATTGCAATACCTATCCATTTATCACATTTTCCATCAGTATATACAAAACATAATAATGCATTAAAACATTTGGTAATTCCCAAAATGTAGTGTAAATTATCAAAGTCATGATTTGCATTTAATATCATATTTACTCATAAAGGTAAAAGTGACCTGGTAATCAAGAAACGAGGTGTACACATATGCATGTCGATGATAGACCATATGCATGTATATATATGTATATATGATACAAAGTAGGAAGGAAATCAACCAACAAACACAATTTGAGCAAATTCAACCTATCTTTCTGCCCTTACAACCTTAACTCATCAACTTTTCATAATCTCATCCACCTTTCCTTGTAGCATTGCAAATGATGAAATTTGAGCATAACTTACAGAATTCTCCTCAAACCTAGAAACCTTTTACCTTTTTAGACACCCATTTGGACATATTTCAACATATCTTAAAATATCCTATGGTCACTTTAGACCATCATCTCCAAAAATTGACTGATACGCTACCCCAAGGCCAAAATAGGCCACTTTTACAAATCATCACCCACTCAATCACTCTCTCAACTCCAAAAATCAATTGTAGAACCTTCACCAGCCTTCAAATATCCAAAAAAAATAATTTTTAGCAGGAGGAACAATCACCAATGCGCCAAATCTCAAAACCCTTGCTTTAGGCTTGTTTCATGCTTGAAACATGATGGTTTATTGAAAATCAATACTCCAAACCCTCTCTCACCTTACCACTGCCTCAAACACATTCAAATATGTCTAAAAAAGATTTATAAATCCTCTCCCATGCTACAACAATGTTATTTAATCAAGCTACCACTCTTAGTCATCAATTTCTAAGCAAAAACTCATAAAAATTCACCTACGACAACATTCAAACTCCTTCAATCGGCCTTCCTTGCTCTTAAAAAGCATACAAAAAATAAAACTACATCTAAGGGTGCCATTCCACCAAGTTTGAACCAATTTCATTGGGTGGAATGGCTTAGGGACCCATTTTACACTCTCAAAACTTCAAAATTTGAGTTTTAGCCGCCTACAGAAAAATGGCCACATAACACTCAAATCTCTATGGAATTCGATAAAAAAAAACCAAAGTAATGTTAACTCATATTTCCATCAATTAAAATGCATTTGGAAGCCAAAACAAATTGTATGAGGCCGTACAATGGCATGGAGCAGCAGATTTTCAAGAAAAATACACAGAAAAATGGAGTATTTTATTGTTTTTTCCCACCAAAATGAACACCAAGAGCTTACATCAAGCTTTTAAAGCTTTTTTAACCTTGACATACCAAAAAATAACTCACAAACTAACCTCAACCAACTTTCGAGCTTCATGACCATTGGTCTTCCTCCATTTTGCATTTTTTGCAACTTTTACATAACATTTTGCAAGTTTCAACAATTTTTGCAAATTGAACACATAAACCACCTAACAACCTCTAAGTGGACTTATAACATTATAAAATTTTCTATTATGACCTTATTCTATCAAACTTAGACTTAAACCCCAAAATCCATCAAAAGATCTTATTTACAAAATGAGCTAACATGGTGCCCCTGCACCAATATATATATATATATATATATATATATATATATATATATATATATATATATATATATATATATCCATCACAATCAATATATGTATATTAACATATATATTATATATACATATATATGTAAATTACCATTTAATTATATATATGCTATTATATATATACATTATTATCACTTTATCTTAATAACATAACTACATATATATCATTGTGTATATGTTTATATTAGACACACACACACACATATACGAATGGTTGTTTGCATATTGCATATCCAAACATGGGTATACGTAGGCATTTTTTTTGGCGCATGCCCATACACACATATGATTGTATGTATGCACCATCACCTACATATACATACATGTATACTTAATATATATGTACCTATTTACCTATGAACATCCATTCATAAAATTCAAATATCTCAAACACATCAAAGGTATTCAACACTATGACTCAAATTGACAATATAACCACACAATCATTCCAATTATCCAAAAACTACAACCAAGGGTTTTACCTACCATTTTTGAACTAACTCGATTCAACTTGACCAAACTAGGGTGTGAGTGTGTGATAGCTCAAATAGGCACATTAGGGGTTACGAAACCAAGCTCCTCTCCTGAGTGATACTCCCCCTCTCTTACTTGAGGGCTTGATTCTTTCCTGCATCCAACTTAGTTCGTCACAAAGGTAGTTAGCCGATCACATGAAATTCATTTGCATCATATATCATTTTCATCATCAAATCATTTAAGTAATCATATTGCAATACCTATTCATTCATCACATTTTCCATTAGTATATACAAAACATAATAATGAATTAAAACATTTGGTAATTCCCACAATGGAGTGTAACATATCAAAGTCATGATTTGCATTTAATATCATATTTACTCATAAAGGTAAAAGTGACCGGTAACTAAAAAATGAGGTGTAACAATAGTAGATAATATGCTTAAGGGATTATCACTAGTAAGGACTATCAATCACCATATGGATTGACTAGAGAGGGTTTGAGTTCATGTGTAGTGCTTGCAGTACTAGTTCCAAAGAAGGATGATTAATAGATGATGTGTATAGATTCCATAACAATAAATAAGGTCAACATAAAGTATAGGTTTGTCATTGTCAAGGATGGATGACATAATGGACTATTTCAGGGGAGCAAGGTATTTTACTATGATTGTTGTAACAACCCCAGTGTTCAACTTAGTAAACTTTCAATGTTTTCACCTCAAGTGAATAAATCATGACGCCATAATATATAGCTGTAAATTTTTTCTTTTCCATAATGTAAATAGCATGCACATTTTAAATAAACATAATTTCCAAACTTTTCATTGCATTTCATTGTAATTTCATAAATCTTTCCATAACATAGATATCATATTGAATAAACTCAAGTTTATCATTCATGATTACATTCTTCCATATAAATGGGTACATGATACATACTTAGCTCCTCTGAGCTTCATTTTGCAATAGATATACAAACTAGTCCTGAAGTCGTCGCATTGGTGCATACATTCTAAATGTCCTCGCTCCCTGGTGCATACACTCTAGTTGTTCCCAATACTGACGCAAACATTTGCAAACCTTTGTTACACCTTAATTGTGTATTTACTATTTAATATTACTATGTAGGGTGAATGTGAATGTAATTTGAATTCTGAAGGTGAATAAATTGTGCTTGCACTTTGTTATCCATGAATTATGGATGAATTTTATTTCATTTATCTAATATGTGAAGAAATGTATATATGTGAAATGAATGGTTATTGAATTGATATTCTAACTATGGAGATGTATTATGTGTAATGCATATTTTGTTGAACATTTGACTACCATGGGCATGTGTTAGTTGGATGTAGGTATATGTTCAATCCTCCAAGTGGAGGGGAAGTATCACTCAGGAGAAGATCTTGGTCGGGTAACTAGTAAAGTAACTTATTTGAGCTTACACTCACTCACAGTAGAATGGTTGAGTCAAGTTATTATGTTGGGAATTGGTAATTCATCCTTAGTTTGACATGTCTACATTAGCAAGGGTCATGATTACTATTGAGTGCATTATTGGATGAATTTTGGAGTTTATAAGTTTTTCCCTATATTACTATGCTTGTATTGATGAGTTGAACACATGTGGAATATAGGTATATGTGCACATATGCATGTCGATGATAGACCATACACATGAAGGAACGCATACATGAGGGTACATAGGTAGACGTACCTATGCACACTTATGAATGGGTTGCTTATGTGCATGGAACGATTAAATGGACCTTATGACATGTATATGTATATGTATAAATATATCGTGCATAGACATGTATATGTATATGTATAAATATATCCATATGTATACATGTATCAATACACATGTATGTTTGGAAAATGGACATGCCCATACAAATATATCAATATATGTACACATACGTGTACATGTACATAGAGCAATATATATATGTATACAATCAATATGATTCTTATTACTATGAGAATGTTAACTTGTTCGTATTCATTTGTATATTGAATGTATACACACTTTATTAACATGAGATATATATATATATATATATATATGTGTGTGTGTGTGTGTGTGATATTATATATATATATATATATATATATATATATATGTGTGTGTGTGTGTGTGTGTGATATATATATATATATACTTGGACATATTTATACGTCAAAGTGACTCATCATTTCTCTATTTACTGCAATCTTAGACTTAGTCGATCTTGTGCAAGTGTTGCATTTTGAATGTAGATTGTTTCAAAGAATAAAGTCGTACCAAATAATAGGGAGAATGGTTGCATACTTGGTTTCTGGGTATGAAGTTCTAAATGATGTAGAAGTACATTTTGGAAACAATTCATTTATCACTATTTGATCATGTGCAGATTGAAATAGTATTAAGTTGCTATCAAAACATATAGGTCAACTTGTAGCTTCTTGTGCTAAGTAAGCTCTTTGATTTTTTCCACTTTTTTGCCAAGTGAAGTGAGTTGACTAGCATAGAGATTGCTGTCATTTTTCATGCCTTTTCTGTAGGCTGCAATATCTCCATTTTTTTGTATAAATAGAGAGGTGTGTTATCTCATTTGGATGCATTGTATTACGCACTTCTAATCTGTATTATTCTGCAATTGCATTTTGATGTATTTTGTGAGAACCTTAAGCGTTTTGTGAGGAGCTATATTGTTTGAGTTATACTTGAGAGAAGCATATTATCAACTTGTGAGAGAAGTTTTATTGAGGTCTTGCTTGTGAGGTCAAAGTGAAGCTAGTAAGTTGTTGTTGGAAATCTATGCAACAAATCAGTTAATTGGATAAGCGTATTACATGCATGAGGATACATCTTCCTTTATTTTCCTTTGTTTATGAAAGATTGATTCTTGAGTGCTTTATTTGATCTATTGATATTACTTGCATTGTGGAAATATAGAATTTTGTTTGAAAGGAAAATAGGAGTTGTTTATGCTATTTTATGAAGTGCTTGTAATTACTCCATAATAGGAGGGATTATTTCTCATAGGTATTATTATGCTAGATATGATTAAACAAGGGTAGCTTAAGGGTTACTCATAGCTAAGTTATGTGATTATCTAGATAGCTAGTGGGTTAGTCTTGGGATTGTTTGTCCATTGAAGGGAGGGAACTTGTACATATACTTTGTGAGTAGGAACACCCTAGAGTTTGTAAGAAAAGTGATAGGCTATTTCTGGGGTTAAAGATTACCTATTGGAGGAAATACCTATGCATAAATTATAGTGGTTTTAAGTCAAATCGAGCTTAAGTAGTGTAAGTGAATAGAATGACTATCACTCGAAGTACCGAGTAAGAACACTTTGGACAAAGAAGTGTGATTGCCTTTGGATCCACTGTCAGTTCACCACGTGTCCATTTAGTGCATGCTAGTTCTAAATTGTAGGGTTACAAGTTCTAGTCATGTAGGACACAACACTAAGCTCGGTATGGTTGTCATATGAGGTTACTCCACTAATCTCTTCGTCGAAGGGGTAGGGCAATCTATCATATGATAGATGCGTGAGGGACCGCATATGAGTCCATGGTTGGCAGAAAAGAACTTGAGTGATGCTTCTCCTCCTCAGTAGGCGACAAAAGACCAAGATTTGAAAGGCAGATTCTGAACCATCTATATCTATTGCTTTGAAGATCGATTGAGCTATGTATGTACTCATACACATTCTTGGAATATTGTAGTTTATGAAATTATCATATTGAAATGGAGACCTTGTTGAATATTGTTATGACATCTATGTTCATTTGTTCTCAATAAAGAAAATAATTTTTTTATTGCAATGGTTTGTTACATATTTTATTTACTTGCAAAGTGAATACTTAGAAAAAATGACTTTGGTGAATGGTTGGAATGTTACATGTGATATCAAAGCTACCAAGTTTAGCTCTGAAACCTATGAGCTCATCATACTTTCTATCCAATGTTATCTAATATTTGGAAATTTTTGTGCCAGGATGGTGCATCTCAGATTAATAGCTAGAAAGTTAGTAATCAGGAATGAGCACTACCTCAAGGCCAAGAAGGAAAGAGAGGCCATTGCTAGAAAAATTGAGGGTACCAACTACAACAATTCCATCTAGTTGAGTGACATTGAAACCTTCAGTCACACGCTTTCTCAGATTAGTGATGTGAAGAGAAAGATGAAGATGGAGGCTAAGTACAACTACCTACCTTTCGTCTCACCAGAGAAGTCTGAATCTTTATCACTTTCTAGGGATATTCCCTTAGAAGGAAGTGTTAGTCTGACATTTATCTTTAGGGACCCTAGAGTTCTTCCAGTGGCGAAAGTAATTGTAATTTCCTTGAGTAATTAGCCTGAGGGTTATGTACCTCGTAACTATGTATCAGATGATAAATTCAAAGGCTATTATCCATTTTGGGATAAGTATGAACAAATGAGAGATGAGCAACAATCTCAATCTATAGGATATACTCCATTAAGTTGTGTGTTAGAGAGTGAATCTGAGGGATACTCTCCACTCAACTATCTGAATAGTCACTCCATGTAATCAAAAGGATATTGAGATCCTTGAGAAAAGAATAAAATTATGTGTTGATCAAAAAACGTGTGCTTAAGTCTTATGTGGAATTCTTTATGTGCAGTTGATAGCTCATTCTAATGTTTTCCATAAGATGAATGATAACATGACTGAATCTAGCATGGATGAACCTTTAGGTAAAACCCATTCTTGTGAGGATGGTGAGGACACGAACCAATCTTGGTGGAAGCTAAGAAGTTGGGCAAGGACCACTAGGAGTTGAAGCTAGATTGGACCAAATCTTAGCAAGGTTGGAAAACCTATATCAAGAAAGGGTAAAGGATAGAGTTGAGAAGGAAGTTCCAAATAATGAGGATGAGGGAGAAAAATCCTCTCACGAACATGATCAAACACATGACCACGAGAGAGAGAAATCACCTACACTATCCAAGGAAACTAATAGGAAGCAAATGGCTTATGAACTTTCCAGAGATATGAAGAAAATTACCCCACCCAAGTTTGAGGGAAGCACTAGCGGAGACAAAGCTGAGGCTTGGTTAGTCCAAATGGAGAAGTATTTTGAGATTGGAAATTATATTGAGGTCACCAAAGTTGCATGGGGAGCATACCAGTTAGCAGGAGAAGCCTCTAACTAGTGGATGAATAAAAAGATGGAACTCAATATTAACTCATGGAAACTGACATGGAGTGAATTTGTTGAAATTTTCCATAAGAGATGGTTACCCCAACTCTAATTTGACCAGAAAATTATGGATTTTTTAGAGTCCGAGACAAGGTGATATGACAGTCATTGAGTATTGGGAGAAGTTTACTTGTCTACTACACTATGTTCCTATGTACTAGAAAGATGAACGCTTCCACATAAGAAAGTTTATCATGGGACTTAACTTTCAAATCAGAGGAGAGGTGGATGTTCATGGTCCAACAACTATGGATCTTGTGTACGAGAAAGCGGTTAAATAGGAGCAGAAGCTCAAAGCTATCTCCATCCATTAGGAAAACACAAATTTTAAGAAGATTGCGGGAGTTCAAGACAAACCAACTCCAAAGAAGGTAGAAGTTGTGCAAAATGTACCCAAGCAAGGGGGAAAATGATCTTGTAATGGTGGGAAGGAATAAAAAAGGGAATGTAAGAGGAATAGTTCTAGTGGTGGGAATACCAACAATGTTGGTGGAAACACTACTAAATCTAGAGAACCCGCGAGGAAAAAAGGACCGAATATTGGATGTTTTACATGTGGAGGAGACCACTATGCTAGAGAATGTCCCAATAGGTCTTTCGGGTCACGATATTATGGTAATCTACTACCTACCCAACAAAAGATGTTTCAAAAAAAGATACATGCAGTTGTGGATGATTTCCAGGTGGAGTATCAAGTGACTCGAATTGAAACTCCAGGTATTTTGTTTGGCTTACCCTTTTATGTACTTATAGATACTAGTGCAACTGAGAATTTCATTTCACCTAGAGTAACTAAGCAATTATCTAGAAAGGCTAGACACATGGAAAAGTCTTAGGATGTAGAGTATGCAAACCATACAAGAGAAAAGGTGGAACAATGTTTATTCGAAGCTAGGATAGAGCTACCTTGTTTTTCTATAGAAGTAAACCTGTATGTCGCACATTTAGGATCCTATGATGTTATCGTTGGAATGAAATGGCTATGGTGACATAGGGCTAAGGTAGATTGCCATGCCAAAACTGTAGAATGCCTAGATGATCTTGGTAACCAAGTGAAGTTTCAAGGGATACCTAAAGAGGTCAAGATTCGTCAAATCTCTGCAATGCAACTGTTAAGGGCTAAGAAGAAAGAGTGAAAACTCTTTGCAGTCAAGATAGAAGAACTTGAAGAGAACCTTCATAACTTTGGGTCACAAAACTTCCAAGAGATGGAAGATGGTGAAATGGATAAAACAAGAATGTCGGATATGGAGAGGTATCCTATACCGAGAAAGTTTTTAGATGTATTTCCATATGAGTTACCTGGGTTGCCACAGAAAAGGATATTTGACTTCTCTATAAATATAGTTCTAGGGTCTGAACCTATTTCCAAGATGCCATATAGGATGACAACAACCGAGCTAATGGAGCTTAAGACACAATTGGATGAACTATTTTCTAAAGGATTGATAAAACCAAGTGCATCACCTTGGAGAGCACCAGTCATCTTTGTGAAAAAGAAGAATGGTACTTTGCATTTGTGCATCGATTATCACATGCTTAACAAAGCTACGGTGAAGAACAAGTATCCATTGCCACACATTGATGATATTTTCAATCAAATTAGGGGAGCTACCATATTCTCTAAAGATAGATATGAGATCTAGATTCCACTAGTTAAGAATTAAGGATGAAGACATCTTTAAGACTGCATTCAAAACCAGATATGGACACTATGAGTTTACAGTTTTACCCTTTGGTTTAACGAATGCACCTGCAACATTTATGAACTTAATGAACAGTGTATCTAGGGATTGCCTAGATAAGTTTGTCTTGTTTTTTCTAGATGAGGTCCTGATTTATTCTAAGGATGAGGAGGATCATTGTAGACATTTAGAGATAGTCGTACAAAATTTGAGAGAGCATAAGTTGTATGGTAAACTCTCTTAGTGTACTTTATTTCAAAAGAGAGTACATTATCTCGGGCATGTGATTTCAGCAGATGAAATCTCAATTGATTAGGCTAAGATCAAGGCAATGCTAGAATGGCCAACACCCAGAATGTGTTTGAGGTAAGAAGTTTCATGGGTCTAGCGAGGTATTATATAAAGTTTGTTGCAAACTTCTCCAAGATCACCTTTTCAATTAATTCTTTGCAGAAGAAAGGGAAGAATTTTGAGTGGACAAAGAAGTTCCAAGTAGCCTTTGACCTACTCAAAGAGAAGTTGACTATTGTACCGATCTTGAAAGTACCAAATCCAAAAGTTAACTTTACTGCTATCACATATGCATTCAGGGAGGGCTTAGGTGGCGTGTTAATGCAACATGGGCAAGTAATTGCTTATGAATCAAGGAAGTTGAAACCTTATGAGCAAAATTATGCATCGCATGATTTGGAGTTAGCAGTCATGGTTTACACATTGCAAATGTGGATGCATTACTTTTTGGGGAAACCCTTTGAGATGAAAACTGATCATCGGTTGAAGTATCTATTCACTCAACCTAATCTAAATGCTAGACAGAGAAGATGGTTGGAGTTAATATCGAATTATGACTTCAACATCAATTATATCAAAGGAAAGGAGAATCAGGTTGCCAATGCCTTGAGTCGAAGATGTCATATTTCCTCAATAGTGACAATTCAAACCGAATTTAAAGGACAAGTGTTGCAAAAATGTAAAGATGAGTACTATTTGTAAGTTAAGCAAGCACTCGCAAGCAATCCACAAGATACTAAGTATGAAGGTTTTGATTTTGAACCTAATGGATTACTTCGATATAGGGGGAGAATGTATGTACTTGACGTAGATGAGTTAAGCAATTTGGTATGGAAATAAGTACATGAAGCACCATACTCTGGACATCCTGAAGTGACAAAAATGATGGCAGATGTGAAGCTGTTATATTTTTGGAAGCGGATGAAAGGAGATGCTACTAGATTTGTGGTTAGGTGTCTTGAATGTCAAAGGGTGAAAGTGGAGCATCATCATCCTGTAGGCTTGTTATACCCACATGATATACCAGAGAGGAAGTGGCAAGTCATTAGTATGGACTTTGTGCAAGGATTGCCTATGTCAAGGAATAAGCACAATGCCATTCTTGTGGTTATAGATAAGCTTACCAAAGTAGCATATTTCATTCCTAAGAATCTAACTAATGGAGCACTTGCCATAGCAAGGAAATTTGTGTAAGAAGTGTTTAGTTGCATGGGATTCCTAAGAATATTATCTCAGATAGAGATGCATGAGTCACTTCTAGGTTTTGGCAAACCTTATTTTCTGCATTAGGGACTTAACTGAATATTAGCTCAACATATTATCCAAAAATAGATGGAAAAATTGAAAAGGTGAATCAAGTATTGGAAGACCTACTTAGAATGTATTGCATGGATCAACAATACGAGTGGGAAGACTACTTGCCTTTAGTGGAATTTTCTTACAACAATTCTTACCATTTTGCGACAAAGATGGTTCCTTTCAAAGCATTATATGGTCGAAAGTGTCAAACTCTTATAAGTTGGGATAAAATTGATAATAGAGTGAGTCTTGGGCCAAAGATGTTAGTTGAAATGGAAGAGAAAGTGAAAATAGTTAAGCAAAGGTTGGCTGAAGCTAATGACAAAAAGAAAATCTATGTTGATGCTAAGAGAGTTCCCCAAAATTTTGCCGTAGGTGACAAGGTGTTGTTGAGGGTGAAACCTCACAAGAGTTCCATTAAATTTGAGAAGTCTTCCAAGTTAGCCCTGCACTATGTAAGACATTTTGAGATTCTCGAGCAAGTGAATCTGGTAGCTTACCGAATTGCATTGCCACCAGCTCTTGCTAGGATGCATAATGTCTTTCATGTGTCTTGCCTAAAGAAGTATATACCAGGTGATAATCATATGATTGATTGAAATTATTTATAGGTATAGGGCCCCAAAATGGTAACTCTCGAGTCCGTCAAGTTGCTTGGAACATGTAAGCTTCACTTACATAATAGGGAGGTTCTACAGTGCAAAGTCTAATGGGACTAGTATGCGGAAGACTCGATTACTTGGGAAGACTATGCTAAGATTCAACAAAATTTTCCTCATGTTTTAGATGCATTTGAGAGTACTTGAAAACAATAAGTTGTTTGTGTGTTTGTTTCATGTTGCTACATAAAATCATCAGGGACAATGATTCACAAGGGGGGGAGTATGTTAAACCCAAATTGTGTATTTACTATTTACTATTACTATGTAGGGTAAATGTGAACGTAATTTTAATTCTGAAGGTGAATAAATTGTGCTTGCACTTTGTTATCCATGAATTATGAATGAATGTTATTTCATTTAAATGATATGTGAAGAAATGCATATATGTGAAATGGATGGTTATTGAATTGATATTCTAACTATGGAGATGTATTATGTGTAATGCATATTTTGTTGACTAGATGAATACCGTGGGAATGTGTTAGTTGGATGCAGGTAATGTTCAATCCTCCAGGTGGAGGGGAAGTATCACTCAGGAGAAGATCTTGGTTGGGTAACTAGTAATGTAACCTATTGGTCGGGTAACTAGTAACGTAACCTATCTAAGCTTACACACATTCACAGTAGAATGGTTGAGTCAAGTTATTATGTATGGAATAGGTAAGTCATCCTTAGTTTGATGTGTCTGCATTAGTAAGGGTCATTATTACTATTGAGTGCATTATTGGATGATGTTTGGAGTTTATAAGTTCTTCCCTATATTACTATGCTTGTATTGATGAGTTGAACACATGTGGAATATAGGTATGTACACATATGCATGTTGATGATAGACCATACACATGAAGAAACACGTACATGAGAGTACATAGGTAGATGTACCTATGCACGCTTATGAATAGGTTGCCTATGCACGCGGAACTATCAAATGGACCTTACGACATGTATATGTATATGTATAAATATATCGCACGTAGGTACCTATCAATACGATAGTAATTGTGTATGTGCTTGGTGTGCAATCAAATATGTGTATATATATATATATCCATATGTATACATGTATTAATACACATGTATGTTTGGAAAATAGACATGCCCATATGAATGTATCAATATATGTACACATATGTATACATGTACATAGAGGAATATATATATGTACACAATCAATATGATTGTTATTACTATGAGAATGTTAACTTGTTCATATTCATTTGTATATCAAATGTATACATACTATTAAAATGAGATATATATATACACATATACTTTATTAACATATATATACATACACATACATATATGTGTGATATTATTGATATGCATGTATATATATGTATATGTACATATATGAATATATGCTTGGAGATCGATTAACATATGTAATGCTTAGAGGCCGATTTATTTGCATAAACATGGGCCAATTTGTATATAGCATATGTAAAGCATTTAAAGGCCAAATATAAATATTGGAATTGAACAAAGATTGAATTGTATGCAATGTATAGCGCTGCAATTAAGTTGATATAGCATGTAAAATTTAGTCAATGCTATGGAATGGCATCTTTGACTTAGTAAACATCGATTTAATTAACATTGGACGCTTTATCATAAAATGATGGAATAATTACCAACAACAAATAAAGTGAAACACATGAGAATAGGAAGTGATAACAGAAAGGAAAGGAATTGGTCAAAGTATATTTATACGCCAAAGTGACTCATCATTCCTCTGTTTGCTACAAGCTTAGACTTAGTTGACCTTGGTCAAGTGTTGGATTTTGAATGTAGACTATTTCAAAGAATAAAGTTGCACCGGACAATAGGAAGAATGGTTGCATATGAAGTTCTAAATGTTGTAGAAGTACATTTTGGAAACAATTCGATTGTCACCATTTGATCATGTGCAAATTGAAATAGTCTTAAGCTGTTGTCAAAACATATAGGTTGACCTGTAGCTTCTTGTGCTAAGTAAAATCTTTGATTTATGCCACCTTTTTGCCAAGTGAAGTGAGTCGACTAGCATGGAGATTGCTATCATTTTGCATGCCTTTTTTGTAGGCTGCAATATCTCCTTTATGTTGTATAAATAGAGAGGCATGTTCTCTCATTTGGATGCATTCTATTACACACTTCTAATTTTCATTATTCTTCAATTGCATTCTATTGTATTTTGTGAGAGCCTTGAGTGTTTTGTGAGGAGCTATAGTGTTTGAGTTATACTTGAGAGAAGCATATTATCAACTTGTGAGAGAGGTTTTATTGAGGTATTGCTTGTGAGGTCAAAGTGAAGCTAGTAAGTCGTTGTTGGAAAGTTGTGCAACAAAATAGTCAATTGGATAAGCATATTACAGGCATGCGGATACATCTTTGTCTATTTGCCATTGTTTATGAAAGATTGATTCTTGAGTGCTTTATTTGATCTATTGAGATTACTTGCATTATGGAAGTATAGCATTTGCTTTGAAAGGAAAATAGGAGTTGTTTATGCTATTTTGTGAAGGTCTTGTAATTACTCCATAATAGGAGGGATTGTTTGTCATAGTATTATTATACTATATATGATTAAACAAGGGTAGCTTAAGGGTTACTCATAGCTAAGTTATGTGATTATACTCTAATAGCTAGTGGGTTACTCATAGGATTGTTTTTCCATTGAAGGGAGGGAGCTTGCGCATATACTTTGTGAGTAGGAACACCCTAGAGTTTGTAAAAAAGTGATAGGCTATTTTTGGGGTTAAAGATTACCCATTAGAGGAAATACCTATGCATAGATTATAGTGGGCTTAAGTCAAATTGAGCTTAAGTAGCGTAAGTGAATAGAATGACTATCACTCGAAGTACTAAGTGAGAACACTTTGGCCAAAGTAGTGTGATTTCCTTTGGCTCCATTGTCATTTCGCCATGTCCATGTAGTGCATGCTAGTTCTAGATTATAGGGTTACAAGTTCTATTCATGTAGAACACAACACTAAGCTCAGTATGGTTATTGTACGAGGTTACTCCACCAATCTCTTCATCGAATGGTAGGGCCATCTATCGTATGATAGATGTGTAGGAGACCGCATATGAGTCCATGGTTGGCGGAAAAGCGCTAGAGTGATGCTTCTCCTCCTCAACAGGGGACAAAAGACCAAGATTTGGAAGGTGGATCCTAGACCATCTATATCTATTACTTTGAAGCTTGGTTGAGCTATGTATGTACTTGTACACATTCTTGGAATATTGCAATATATAAAATTATCATATTGAAATGGAGACCTTGTTGAATATTGTTATGAAATCTATGTTCATTTGTTCTCAATAAAGAAAATAATTTTTTTATTGCAATGGTTTGTTACATAGTTTATTTACTCGCAAAGTGAAAACTTAGGAAAAATTACTTCAGTGAATGGTTGGAATGTTACAACCTCGGCTGCCAACTGATGAAGAGAAGCATCACTCAAGCGCTTTTCCGCCAACCACAGACTCAAGTGCGATACCCCACACATCTACCATCTGATATATGGCCCTTCCCTTTGACAAAGATATTGGTTGGTAAACCCCATATGAATAGCCTATCTGAGCTTAGTGTTGTGTCCTACTAACTACAACCTAATTATATGGTAGCTATCCCTACGGGTAAGAAAATCCTAATCTAAATGCATAAAAGGAACATAGTGAACTGATAGTGTAACCAGTGTCTAATTAAACTACTTTGGCCAAAGTATTCTCACCTAGTACTTCAAGTGATAGTCATCCTATTCACATACACTACCATAGATCGGTTTGGATTATGACCAATTGTATACTATGCTTAGGTAATTTCCTTCCATAGATAATAATTAACCTCAGAAATACCCTATTTCTCTTTTCCCAAAATAAAATGTTATCTCTACCAATAACTCATAAGCATAAGTTACCCCCTTCAATGGATATCCTAATCCCAGGTATAACATATGAGATTTTCTAGTCTACAAATTAACTTTGCATAAACAACTTAACAAGCTATTCCCTTCAATGGACAACTTACTCCCAGAAATAACTTTATAGTCTAAAGTTTGGCTATATAAGCTTCATCATATCATAAAGTAAATATTCATAAATAAATGACTCCATTCAGTACAATATATCATGTTAATAAGTTATTCTCATCAAGAGTATAGTCTCATCAATGAATGATCTCAATTGAAGAATATTCATATCAATAAATGTTTCATTCGAGAGTGTAACCTCCTTAGTAAAAAGAGTTATTCAAAGAATAGAATCTTGTCAACAATATGACTTTATATCAAGAGTATAAAACAACTAATTAGGTAATAACTCTATCTCAATAAGTAATCCCAACTATGGCTCCAATCAGCTAGTCATTCATAAATTCAAGTGATCAACTTAATCACATAGGTGAGTTTCAACCTTGGTAATTCCTAATCCTAGGATAAAGACAACAACAAATCTCTAGTCTGATCATGTAGGTTAATCTAAACCTATGTGTTCCAAACAAAGACCAAATAAACAATCCTACCAACTAGGTTATTCTCAACCTATAGGTTCCAATGATTAGTTAAGTACATATTCCAACTCAGTAGGTAAGTCTTCACCTAAGGTTTCATTCATTAATCAAATAAGCTTCTCGACCCAATTTGGTTATTCTAGACCTAGGGTTCATTCAAGAGTAAGGTAATGATCAAGTGATCATTCAAATATGGATTAGTAATATGACGTCTCATCTTATCATGGTTCATACTATCACTGTTGATGTTTTGCTAAACCTTATCATTCCTAAGGTTTCCTAGCATCATAAGCTAATAGTGTCAAGTCACTTCATGACATTGATACATTTCACGTTATACATGTAGTGTTACTACCTATGTATAGAAACAATCATTTGAGTTCCCATATAGGGTATACAAGAGTATTAATCACTTCCTTATGCTATTCACGCTTTCACCAAATATAGTATATAATACTAATGATAAACAATCACTCCTTACTATGGAGTATATAAAACATTCATAAGGAAATCATAACACATTCTTTCCTTTCCATAAGCAAATAGTACGTTTCAATAATGCAAGCATTCTTATACAATTCCAAACAAATCAATCAAGACATTCATTCTTTCATAACAAAAGACAAATAAAAGGAGAATAGATTCTCATGCCTGTTGATAGCTTAATCCCATAGACTAATTTGGTTCTTAGTCTTTCAAAGTTATCTTGCTAGGCTTCACCTCCAATTACTATATTAATTCAATTCAATATCTCACAATAACCTCCTTCTCTATATTCTCACAAAATAACTCTATCTCAAAAAAATATAGCTCTAGAATAAAAGCAACAAAAAGTAACTTTAGAATGTGCGTCCAACTGAGAGAGTAGGATCATCTATTTATACTAAAATATGAGAAAGTGGTGCCTATTGACTTGCTAATCAAATCGATACCTCTTAGTTTGAAGATTGACTCAACTCTCATACTCAAAAGGTGGCATAATTGCAAATTCATACACGGCTTATGCACTCAACATATCAACCTCTTCAATGGATAGCTATGGTTGACTAATTCTTTTAAGCACATGCTCATCAATAAGAATCGAATTGCAAGTGATTAATACTTCTATTGATTCAAGAGTTCATCATTTGATACCAAGAAATCACCACATTTCCTAAGTTTAAGCTTGTTGTTCTAGCATAGTCATTTACCAGTTTGCTACGGTTCCAATGTTTGACTTGGTTTTTGAATACCAAGTGACACATATAGAAAACTATCGACTTCATATGAACGTTGATATAGTGACTTGGTTGCTCATTAAAACTTATGCATTGGTCTCTCTTCATGCATGTTTCTTGTGTTTAATGCACTTTACTTTATCCACGTGTGCTTTATAAACAAAGCTTCCATGGTTATAACAAACCCACACTATATTATAAGCGCTTAGCATTTCATTTATATCGGCCATCATGTATATATCAATCGGCCTACATCAATATAAATCAGCCTTCATTAATATATATAATATGTATTATATATATACACACTCCTCTATATAAGCATTAATGCTCATGTGTGTATATGTATATATATATATATATATCCAGACACATATATATCATCCAAAGCAATATAATAATAATCCATTTGATAATTGAATGATTATAACCAAGTGATATATTCATAATAATACCATATTAAATACTTATATATACATATGATACTTATACATATATTGGTATACCCATATAGCCACTCATTGTGTCGACATATACACATATATTGACATATGCATATATGCATATACTTTCAATAAACACATTTGATTAAACAATCATTCACATATACTTGCTTATTCTATCGATAGACGTATATTCATGTGATGCATATATACATATATACGTACATGTCTCTTTGTCCTTTCGATATCCCCATGCCTATGAGCAATCCATCCATGAGCATGTGTGGGTATGACTACCTACTTATACTCATGTGCATATTAATTGACATGTATGGGTTATCGTTGACATGCACACATACAACTATATATACATTCCATATATATATCCCATTAATCGAGTATAGCAAAACAAGGAAGGACTCGCATGCACCAAGCGCTTAACATAAACCAAGAATGCTCCTAATAGAAATTATAATCCTTCCTAATGCAAACACATCATACAAAAGGATGACTTACCAATTCCAAAACTATAACTTGACTCAATAATTCTATAAGTGAGTGCATGTGTAAGGTCAATAAGGTTTCATTTAGGGTTACCCGACCAATCACTTCTCCTGAGTGATACTTCCCCTCCCTTCTAGAGGATTGAACTTGTCCCTGCAACCAGCTTAGTACAACACCAAGGTAGTTAGATGTTCATAAAAAATCCACATGCATCATAAAACATTTGAATTCATATAACAATACATGTTCTTCATTAATGTAAACATAATTACTCTTTCAAAGTAATAACATGTTTAATACCTATTCCAATATTTCATTCATTTAACAAACATATCAAAATCATGATTGCATTCATCATCCTATTTACCCGTAAAGGTAAAAGTAACTTAGTAACAACAAGACGGGGTGTGACAATTGTTTTGAAGCTACCATCATCTAAGAATCAAAGGATATGAATGGAATATTCCTTTTGGATTTAAAAACATGCTAAGCACATTTATGACATCGATGAATGACATATTGAAGAAAATTTTGGTTAAATTTATAATTTTTTTCATAGATTATATCTTTATTTTTAGTAAAACGAAGGAAGGAAACTTAGAGAATATCAAAATAATATTATATAGATTAAGGGAAACTATATTGTTGCTAAAAATCAAGAAGTGTAATTTCATGTAGAAAGAGTTGGTGTATCTAGGATTACTAATTTTAGATAAGTATAGAAGATGGGTTCAAAAAAGGTAAGAGCAATTGTTGAATGGACTACACCAACAAATATTGGAGAGGTATGATCTTTTTATGGTTTGGTAAGTTTCTATAGAAAATTCATTAAGAGTTTTAGTCGTATTTATGCACTAATAACTAAGATAATGAGGGGAGATGAGGATTTTAAGTATACCTCTCGAGTAGATATAAGTTTTCAGTTGCTAAAGAATAAATTGACAAAACAACCAATGTAGCATTATCAAAATTTGGCAAGGTATTCTGAGTGGATTATGGAAAAAATGGAAATACAATAGGAGTGGTGTCGAGTTAAGAAGGAAGATTAGTAGCTTACTTTAGTGATAAATTGAATGAAACAAGAAAAATATACTTAGTGTATGATAAAATAATAAATGCCATAATTCAAGCATTAATGAAATGGAGACACCATTTCTAATCAAAAGAGTTTGTATTATACATTGATCATCATGCATTACAATATTTGAAGAACCTAGGTAAGTTGAACCAAAGACAAATGAGATGGGTGGAATTTATACAAAGTTATACTATTGTGTTGAATTATAGGAGTAAAAATCCAAACAAGGTTGTAAATGCATTAAGTATGAGGCATAATATGATAACATAAATGAAAGTCAATGTAATTATATTTGAAGAATTGAAACAATTACATGAGCTTAATCTTAACTTTGTTGAGGTGTGAAGGGAATGTAAGAAATCGATAATTGTTGATAGAAGGAAGTGGCATGATATTTGATCTAGAATGAGATGTTGTTCAAAGGTAGTCAATTGTGTATTCTTAGATGCTCAATGGTGACGAGAAATATACAAGCTCTAATACCAATTGTTGGGAAATTAAATCTCTATCCAAATACGACTTCAATGGATGAGACACAAGGCTTGGACTACTACAATATTAAAATCTGAAACTTATATGCACATCCAAAATTAAGTTTCCTTAATATGGAATTACCATGATTATATCCATCTTCTTTATGATGTTAAAAATCAACCAACATATCATGCTTAATAACACTATCTTATGTGAACTTATAACAATAATAAATTAAGAATAACATCACTATAAGATAACAACAAAGAGGCATAAATCAACAACATAAGAGGATCATATAACACATGATTTACGTGGAGAAATCCTTGCGAGAAAAATGCCACCAATAAGAGAGGCCAAGTATGCATTATCTTCAAATAATGAGATTACAATACACTCACTTTCATTCTCCTCTTTTCCTCCAACATGGCAACACTTGTGTACAAGTGTGAACAACCTCTTTATGCCTCAACCTATCCTTGTTCTTGCAAAGCAACACTACATTCATTTGTTCCTCATAATTTCTACATCTAAGAAGCTGATTTTATAGACTTGTGAAGAGGTCTAATGCACAAAAAATGGTGCCCAAAGATTAACCTTCATTCAAAATATCCCCAACCCTTGGATTGCCTCTTTGAAATGTGAAAGGACATCGATTTTGGCTCCAATGCTTTCCCTCCAACTTGGGCGACCAAACTTGAGAATTAAACAGTCCATTAAATGTAATAAATGATGGAATACCAAGAGACATTTGTTGCCTCTTTCCAAGCACCCACTTGGAGAATAACAACAATCACTCATTTATCTTTTTCCTTATCTTTTATCATCCCATTCTAGGCATCCACATGTCAGGAAAACAATATTAAATATTTATGTCCACAAGTCACCTTTACTGCTGCTAGTGGAACCCATCACCCCTTATGAATGTAATACAAACAATGGTGAAAATAAATATTACAAAATATTTTCCCAATACACCTTAAGTTCCTAGGGACACTTTCCAAGGATGTTGGAATTATGTAATATGACATAGGATTACAAGGTAAATGGCACCTTAATCCTAACAAATGAGAGAAAATTTGATTAAAGAGAAGCATAGTGATGGTTTAGGAAGACATTTTGGAATAGATAAGATAGTTGCATTGGTAATAAATAACTATTTTCTCCCATAAATAGACAAGGATGTGAATTTTTTTTCCAAGAGTGTAATGACTTGTCAAATTGCAAAAGAGAATAACCATAACATGAGTGTGTACTAACCATTGCCAATTTTAGAGAATCCTTGGGAGGATATAAGTATAAATTTGGTATTAGGTTTGATAAGAACCTACAGAGGTCATGATTCTATATTTGTAGTTGTGGATAGGTTTTCTAAGATGGTACATTTCATCACATGCAAGAAAAATAATGATATGGTACACATAATTGATCTATTTTTAGAGAAGTTGTGAAATTGCATGGTTTACCAAGGTTATTGTTTCAAACATGGACATTGAATTTGTTGGATGTTTTTAGAAAATATTATGGAAGAATATAAAGATGGATTTATAATTTAGATTTACATATCACCCACAAAATAATGGATAAAGCAAAGTAGTGAATATGAGTTTAGGTAACTTGTTAAGATGTTTGGTTGGACAAAAGACATAAAATGGGGACATCGTTCTACTGCATATCATGTTTGCAAAAAATAACTTAGTTAATAAGAGTTAGAAAAACACCATTTGTAGTCATGTCATGACAATAGTCAAAGGAATGTATTAGAATTGAGGGATTTTAGTAAGAAAAAAAAGAGTTTGGGGGCATAATAACATATAAAGTAGAATTGTTGAAAGGTTTGGGTATAACCCTAGTATTCAATATTACAAATTTGTACTAATATCATTGTAAGGGGATAGTAGCATCGAGGTAAAATGGAAAAATTAGGAACCACAACAACAAAAAAGAAGAAATTAAGGAGGTTTTGGATAGTAGAATTGGAACAAGCACTAGGAATAGGTGGTATGAGGAGTATTTAGTAAATTTAAAGGAAGGTATAAAGAAAACTCATCTTGAATTGTAAAGGTAGAGGTAGACCATCTTGGTTTCACTATATCTATTGCAAAGGGATGGAATCACTTTTCAAAAATCTCTAGGTGTCTAACATTGGAGCATCCTAAGGTGTAAGAACAAACCAAAAATATTTTCTTTTATTCATTTTATTTATTTATAGGATTTCATTTACATTCTTATCACCAATTAATCATTAAAGATCCTATCACATTTCATTATAGATGTATATCGTATCTTGCATTAGGAGACATATATTATCATATGATTATTGAATGTTACATTCACTTTCTAGAAGTTTCAAATTATCATGTGGGTATCGATTGGTCTCTAAATTTTATTGGGCTTGATAGGCTTATACCCAATTTACTATTCATGACTTGCGACATCTTTTTAGAGTTTCACTAATAAAGGAATGCATAACAAGGTGCATTAGACCTAAGAGTTCCTATAATGTGCATCACACAAAGATCCATCATCACCACATTTATTGGGAGATTTTATACATCTAGTCAATCAACGTTTCATGAGGTATTGATCTTTATGTCACCATGTTGTTGATTGAGATAATTCCTACGACTAGGAGATGCCATATACACTCTTGAAGAAAATTAGAGGGTATTGAAGATAGCATAATGAAGTTGGACATGGATTTGTATTATAGTGTCTTTTGAATTTTATATTCTACATATCATAATCAAACAATTGAGGCCTCAAATGTTGGAAGCTCATTGCAGTAGCTTGTAATGTTGTTGTGGTTGTATGAAATGAATATACTCTATTTGTTGTTCCATCGAGTTGTTTTGAATTACTGCATGGTTGGATAATCCTTCATTGGACCCTTTGGCCATGACTACATTACATACCTTCCTTTGCAGGTTCCTAGTCTACACAAGAGATGATCTAAGGCTATCTTGGAGATAATTTGGATGGTTGAAAACCTCTCTAATCATGATGAAGTCTTTGATTTCAACAAAAGACACTTTCTTCATTTCTCTCTTTATTGCCTTTGCAAGAATAGTTTTTTTAATCTTACGGTGAAAGGATTTTGTGCAAGTGAAGTGCAAGTGTAGTGGTATGGGGACATTGCTTGGTAGAGAGACATTTTCAGTTTGTGTATTGAGCTTGACTTTAATTAGGTTTCATGATAGTTTTGATTATTATGCTCAAATAGATCTTCTTGGTGACACTAACTTCCTCATGTGAGAGACAAAGGATGAGATAACTACACCACCCTTTGCTATTTCCCTATGTCCAAAGAGTGAGGCACTTCTCTTTAAATTTTCTATATTTAATTTCAACTTAACAATTACTTGGTTGTGGAAATATTCACCAATAATTTGATTGATGCTATATTGATTTCATTCTCAACTTTAATATTCTTTGATGTCGTACTAAATTTATTCTCAACTTTAATATTTTTTAAAAATCCATTTCTTTCCCAAACATTGAATGAATTGGAGTTCACTAAAAGAACTCAAATTAATAAACAATATAAAGGTGTAGATTCATTTCCAAGAGTTTGAATGTATGTACACCATCACATAAAAGAGTTATTTGAGCCATTTTGAAATTTTTTACATAGATTTTAATTTTAATATTTATTTTCTACTTTGTGATAAAGGTTGTATTTGTTTCTACAAGGAATTATAGGTACACTCATGAGAATATTAGATAGGTTGACATTCAAACTAAGAACCTACTTGTGACAAGTGACATTTTCTACTTCCAAGCCACTTGCCCTATCACAATTGAAACTTTTATATTCTATCAAAAGGTGTATTTCAATTCCAACACATTCTCTAAGATACATTCATATTGAGATTAATTATGATACCTGTGGATGTCAAAATCTGCAAATGATTAGTTTAAAACAAAGCAACATTTCAACATCCCTATGAAATAATGAAACATGTCAATCATGCAATAAAATGAAACAATGGAAACTAAACAAAGCATATAAAAGACATGATCCAACTTTATCTCATAGTGGATTGGTGCTATTGTAGAAAATAGCCCTTTCCCAATCCTTGTTTGAGCTTGATGATGAAATTGATATGAATATGATATGAAGATGGTGTAGGAAAAATCAGTTCTCTTGAAGAGAGTGACTTTACATGAGGATTGTGGAGGATTTGCTAAAGAATGATGCCTCTATTTAAAGATTTTTAAATGCTAAGAGTGCCAAACATGGAGGATGTGGGACTAAATGTAGACCAATGAAAGAAGGCCACTTGTCAAGTTGTGATAGGTTGAAGGTTGTGCAAGATTTGGGAAATGTGCCCAAGAGAGGGAGTTTCAAATTCAAATTTGTGCAATGAATGCTGAGTTTGAC